>JAIXHY010000090.1:24240-49290 GCA_020449905.1 Globodera pallida
AAAAAATTTCCGTGGGACCGCAATTCCATACCATTGCCGAAATTCCAGCCAATTTAAACAATTTGAAATTCAAAAAAAAACCTCGGACAAATAGCGCGGCACTTTGACCAGCCAAACGCCTCGCGAGGCTTTTTCAGTGTTCACGTCGGAAGCGTCATCAGCGGCCAGTTCGGGCGGTTCCTCTGCGGGTGGCGGCCGTTTTTTGAATAATGACGATGAAGAGGCGGCCATTTAATGCCAAATTAATCGTTCGCTAAATCAGGCACATTAAAAAGGTCCGGGGTTCGAAATTGATCGAAACTAATGTCAGATTCGGATTCTACACTCACGAATACCCCTAGAAAAATCTTTTTGTGGACTTAGAAAAAATTTTTTTTTGTAAAATGGGGGGCACCATCTTCAGTATTACCGTCTTTTTTTCCTTAATTTTCAAAAGTTTCAACTGATTCAAAAACCGCTTTAAATTCTGAGTTTTTATTTTCTATCGACAAATTTGTAATTTTGAAAGCCAGTGATTTTTGCCATTTTTTAGGACACGGACACTTCAGTCCCGGGCTCATAACTTCTTTCGAAGTTGAGGCCGCGCAAAATTTTTTCGGATTCGTGCTCAGGGTGAGGGGGCTTTTTGGCGCAGTTTCGGCGCCGGGGACGTTTCGGCGCATAAACAAACAATGTGAAAATATGTAGTAAAGCCTTGAAATTTTCTTGTTTCTTTTTTTAAGCAAAAAATATACCCATTTCATAAATATTCTCAGTTAGGGGTTCGTTAGGCCTAAGCCTAAGCTCTGGGGTTCGTTAGGCTTAGGCTTAGTTACATGAGCTTACAAATTAGGCCTAGGCAAAAAATAATGGACCAGTAATTGATGTAAAAAATTAGTACGATGTGAAAACGATGATGTTTTTTTACTTAGCATACCTATGTATGCAGCAGAATTGCGTCGAACCTTCGGTTTCGATAATTTTGAGTTTTTTTTGGTTTCGATTTCGAAATTTTTTTTTCGACGCAACCCTGATATCATTTCCTTGCTGCCGAAACGTCCCCGGCGCCGAAACGTCCGCGCCGAAACAGCCGCGCCGAACCGTCATGCTCCCGCGGGTGGGGGGGGGGGGGGGTGGCGGTGCCGATAAGCGCCACCGAGAAAATTTAGACATTTGTTAAGGAATTTGAGACCAAAATTTTAAAAAAATTGCGGCTTTTTAAGAATGGGAGAGGTTCGGTGGCGCCGATAGGCGCCGCCGGGAAAAATTGAAGATTTTAACTATATTTGTTAAGAAAATTGGCCATTTTCACTGAAAATCTGCAAATTTTTGAAAAATCAGGAAAACTCCAAAAAAATCAGGTAAAATCAGACAACAATGGAAAATCAGGAAAAAATTAGGAAAACACCCAAAAATCAGGAAAAACCTGATAAATAAGGTACTATGGTCACCCTGTTCGTGCTACCCAACTAAAGCTTTCGATGGGTACCAATTTGTTTAGATTGGTTGGTTCCATGAAGAGTTACGGCACTTTAAATGACGCTGGTTCGGTTCCGGTTCGGATAACTGAAAGGCGTCGTTTCGGTTCCAAGATATTCGTTGCCAATTCAAATATTTTTAATTATGCCACATGCATATTTTTCATAGTGCATGCCTGCGGGGGAACCCCAACTCGCTTGTGTTAAGTAGAGAACTGCAAAAAAGCGAGATACTGGTTACTCTATAAGAAGCAAGTTGGGTAAAAAATACCCATGTCTGCTACGTGTGCACTCCACATTGGTACGTAACTCTCAGGGTTCCCATATCTGCGGATTTCTCTTTGTGGAAAGGCCACTGACTATGAGGATTTTTTTTTGTAATGCGAATTTGCGGATTTTTGTGCGTTTTGGACAGTAAAAGGAAAAAAAATCCACAAGAACCGAGAATGGCTTCTGTTCGGTTCTTGGTTCCGGTTCGGATAACCGAAGAATTCCCAGGAACCGACAACCCCCCAGTCGTGAGCGCCCAGTTGACCCGAACCGACAATAATAAATGCAAAAAGTTATTTTCAAAGTGAATTTAAACAAAGAAAGATTTAAAATTTTATATCTCAAAAAATATTTAAAAAATGGAAAAAAAAAATCGTTTTTTTCCAAATCATTGGCCAATCATTCAATTCTCTTCCACAGAATGTCCATCGCCAGTATTTGCATGCAATTGGTGTCGTTTAAATTGCTTTTTCCATCTAATCAAAGTTGTTCTGCTAATTTTCAACATTTTGGCAATGTCCTCATTTCTAATTTTTGGATTTTGGTCTTTAATTTCATAATATTGTTTCATCAATTCCTTTTGTTTGCTATGGGAGTCTTCTTGAATTTGCCCAAATTTTTGTTTCCAAGCGTAAATTGTTTGGAAACTAATGCCTAACTCTTTTGCGACACTTTCATTTATTTGATTGGGATAAGAATTTTTGAGCCCGGCCCGCTTTAACTCGGCTTTCATTTGATCAAATTTCTCTACCAAATGTTTACGTTCTTCTTTTTCATAAATCATTTTTCGACTTAGACCAAATTCTTTTTTCCATTCATATATTTTTGAGCGACTGACTTTTAAATGTTTAGCAATTTTCTCTTCAATTTTTATTCTTTCTTTTTTCGAAAGTTTTCCTTTTTGCTTAATTTCGTCTTTAATTGAATGGAATTTGTCAATAATTTCACGCTTTCGCTCATCTTCAGTAATATTTTTGCTTGAAGAAACTTCCTTCGGTTCTTCACCATTTTTGGCATTATCAGAGTGATCAGACTCTGTGAGAGGAGGATTCTGATCAGTTGAATTGGGTTCAATTTGTCCAATTTGGGTGTTCTGCCGGTCGATTTGGTGATGGACATTTTGTCCAAAGTTTGTTGGCGCCGGCGTTTTCAAATCTTCGGCTTCACCTTTGTCCCACCAGCCTTCTCCGAATATCTCATCAAATGTTTTTAGTGGCGTTTCCTCCAATTTTACTTTTACGGATTCGGCTTTGTCCAGTGAATTTGTTGCAATGAATAAAACAAAAATTAAAATCCAAATCATTTTATTTGGTAAAAGCAACTTCTGAATTTAGGGACATTTATATGAAATCTCAAAAGAATTTTCTTCGTAATTTTAAAGAATATATATTACGAATTATTTTAATATTATTATTTAGCTTTGATAAAATTAAAGAAAGTAATAAATGACAGTCCACAATTGAAATGGCATTCATATACATCCCAAGAAAATTCTCTTAAATCTTTTGAACTGAGTCCGAATCAATGTTCCTGACATCTTATAAATGTTTCTCCTATCAGAAACACCATTTTACAAAAAGGTGATCGATTGTGAACTATAATAATCATCATTTAATAATGGCAAACGGTTGGTGAAATTCAAATAAAATATTTTGAAATAATAGTAGTTAGTTGCCGGTACCCGTCCGTGGTCAAATAAAAAACTATTGCGCAATCTCGCCGTCAAGAACAAGCAGTACGCTGTCCTCCGTGCTCTCCGCCGGTTCGCACATCTCCTTCAACTTAAGTAAAATTCGAAACACATTTTACGATCACACAAGTCATATCGGGTTCTTATGCGTTATGTGTCAACAAAAACAAAAGGTTTTTTAATTAATAAAACGCTGTTTTGGGGGTCGTAGAATCCGAATCTGACCTCCATTTCGACCAATTCCGAACCCCGAACCCGAGTTCGAACTAATTTATAAAAAAACATTTTTTTCGCATTTTTAAATTTAAATCGTTAATTTTGCCGCCATTCGATCCGTTCGTTCTCAGCAGGACTTGAGGCAATGCACGAATATTTGCTTGTTGTTGACTCCAGATTGATAACAAAGTTAAATGACTGAGATTTTGCAAAATCGTTCAATTTATGCCACCAAACTGATGTTCTATTCTGCACAATTCAAAAATTAAACGCAGATTTAAATTTAAAAATGCGAAAAAAATGTTTTTTATAAATTAGTTTGAACTCGGGTTCGGGGTTCGGAATTAGTCGAAATGGAGGTCAGATTCGGATTCTACGACCCCCAAAACCCCCCAAAAGCGTTTTATTAATTAAAAAACATTTTGTTTTTGTTGACACATAACGCATAAGAACCGTCAATCGCTTCTTCCTCGCCATCGTGTCGTCCAAGTCCCCCTTATTGTGTAAATAGTTTTGTATTACACAAATTTGACATTATTTCCTGCATTTACAATAAAGAGTGGACGCTGTCGGCTGTCAATTTTGGGCATTCTCCGTACCCCATTTGGTCTGAGCGTACAAATAGTAGAAAATGGAAAGCCCTAAAAAGAATTCATTTCGCTTCACATTCCTACTTGCTCACAATCGGAGGGTTTGGGTAAAAGGGAGAGGGTAGAAAAGATTGAAAGACCGATAATGGCGGAAAATTGGGGGGGGGGGTGGGGGGGGGGGTGCGAAGCATGGAAGAAAGGGTAAAAAGACGATTCGTTCCCGGCCGATTCGTTCACCCCCGATTCGTTCCCCACCCCCGATTCGTTCTCTTTACCCCGATTCGTTCTCTTTACCCCGATTCGTTCTCTTTACCCCGATTCGTTCTCTTTACCCCGATTCGTTCTCTTTACCCCGGTTCGTTCTCTTTACCCCGGTTCGTTCTCTTTACCCCGATTCGTTCCCCTTTAATAATGACAAAAAACTTAAAAAATCGTACAAATCTTGTGCGCAGAACGCGAATCCGGGTTTCTTTTTTGCGTATGTCGAACCCAGGACCCAAAATTCGAACAATTAGTCGAAAAAAAACTTTTTTTCAAAAAAATTTTCTAAAAAATTATTTTTTTTAAAGTCGTTAAAAAGTTATTTCAGGCGTTTTTGGAGCCCTAGGGGTGCCGACATTTCATCGAATATATCAAACCCCGGACCTGAATTTTTTTTCGAAAAATTAATTTTTTTGGCTCAAAGTAATTCAGAAAGCACGATTCAATCATCATTACTTGCCTTTTTGTTGTAATTGGTTTTTGGAATGATTTTGAGGCTTTTGTTGAATTTTTGAGATATTTTCAAAAAATCACAGAAGTTGAACTCATAGATTAGATGATGAATCCTTATGTACTATTCGTGATCAGAAACCCCGATAACTCCCGAGTGTTCATGCATAAATATTTTTCACTGGTCAGAATAACGAAAATTGTTCGAAGTCGGGTTCGGGGTTAGAGATTCGCAAAATCCAAGGTCGTATTCGTGATCTACGCATGCTTTCACCCTAGAAAACATGCATTTAAAAACTCGGCGAAATTCCACTCGATGAAATGTCGTTTAGCGGCCGGCCCTAGGGTTACTATTTTGATTCGGTTCCGAACCACGGACCAGAAATCGAAAAATTTTTCGAAAATTTTTTTTGTTCAAAATCGACTTTTTTGTAACAAAATCGTTCAATTGCATATATGTTCGCTCTTCCCTTCGTCCTTACATCCATTAAAGCTTTTAACGACTTTAAAAAAAAATAATTTTTTAGAAAATTTTTTTGAAAAAAAGTTTTTTTTCGACTAATTGTTCGAATTTTGGGTTCTGGGTTCGACATACGCAAAAAAGAAACCCGGATTCGCGTTCTGCGCACAAGATTTGTACGATTTTTTAAGTTTTTTGTCATTATTAAAGGGGAACGAATCGGGGTAAAGAGAACGAACCGGGGTAAAGAGAACGAACCGGGGTAAAGAGAACGAATCGGGGTAAAGAGAACGAATCGGGGTAAAGAGAACGAATCGGGGTAAAGAGAACGAATCGGGGGTGGGGAACGAATCGGGGGTGAACGAATCAGCCGGGAACGAATCGTCCTCCGTCCGGAAGAAAGGGGGGGGGGGAGGACCGAATTTTGGAAACAATTATGTAATCAATTTTGGGTCAGATTTGATGTGGGATTTAGACCCATTTTTGCACCCAATTTTGAGACAAATTTTGGAAATTTTTGGGTGCACGACTGCTCACAGCGACTCAAAAAACGATATGTGTGCCAATAAATAGAGAGTGCGAGAGAATTAAACAAATTTCCTTTCTATCTAACTTTCTCTCGTTTAGCGTTCTCTCTCACCTTTTTCAACAATTAAAAAAGCATCACGCACTTCGATACGCCTAACTTCATTTGGATACGGCGGATCCGTCTCAAACTTTCGACATCCCTAGAAAACAAAATAACTTATCGTTTTTCAGTATTATGGTTAATGAATGCGGCCCAGGATTTTTGAAAAAATTAATTTTGCAAGCATTTAATCTTTTTTTATGTATTAGATGGCCAGAAGTAAGTAGAACTAATTTTATAATGTTCGAATTTATTACCATTCGAAAGCCCTTGATTCGTAGAATCTATTTGTAAGCAAGAGCTAAGCGATTGGATAGCTCCCAAGAAGGTTAGGCCAGAAATGCTAAATCGACAAAATAGTGTGCAAAAGTGAGAGGGACGTTAGACACACTAGAGTAACGAGAGAGAACGTGTAACACTGGATGTGCATCCCTGCAGTAGTATGCAACCCATAGAACTTTTTATTAGTCATTTCTAGAGAACTGGTGAATCAATTCAACGAATAATAGTAATTGCATGGAGTGGATTCGAACCCTCAACCCTATTTTGTTGGAAAGCTCACAGACCACTAGGACAAAATTTAAATCTTTTCTGAACTAGAGGCCCAAAATCGAATCGCCGTGTGCTCACGTGTTCTTCACACCTTTTGAAGATGCCGCCTTTGTCGACATAGGTTTTCGGAAAATCGTAATCCCGATCCCGGTCCCGGTTTTTGAAACATCGAAATCCCGATCCCGGTCCCGGTTTTTGAAACATCGAAATCCCGATCCCGGTTTTTGAAACATCGAAATCCCGATCCCGGTAGGACCGGGATTAACCGGGATAAAAATGCACCCCTAAGGATGGGATTTTAGAGCGATGAAATGCAGTTCATTTATTGTTTAGTGGTGAGTGTCGGAGGCAGTTGAAGTGTGAGTGGGTTGGCGCTTCAAATCCCCGACTGTGTAAATTGATTTTTGCCGACTTTTCTAAATATTTACGGTGTTTGTAGTAGGGTTCGAACGGGCGCCCGTGTCGGGCGGGCATTCGGCCGGGCGGGCGCCCGACTAGGAAATATTCGGTCCGGGCTAAAGCCCGGTATTCGCCCGGCAAAGCCCGCCCGGCCCTAACCCGATTATGCGAACCCTAGTTTGTAGACAATTCTGAAAATTCTTTTACTTTTTTCCCATTTTTAAAAAATATTTTAAATTAATAACAACAATTTTCATTCATTTTTTGTTGGACGAAATCAAAAACCATAGGGAGGAGGCCCTTTATTTTGCAACATTCCTAATTTGTGGACCAATTTTCTTAACAAATCTTGTAAAATCTTCATGAAAATTTTTCCGGCAGCGCCTATCCGCGCCGCCGGACCTTTACCACTCCTAAAAAATCTGCAAAAATTGCCGTTTTTTTTAAATTTTGGTTGCAATTTTTAGTAATAAAGAAAAAAATTATTTTATCATACAAAAAAATTTTTCCCCATTTTCAATCGCGGTTAATCCCGATCCCGGTTTTTAAATCACCAAAACGCCTTAAAAATTCAAAAAATTTTTAACGGCGGCGCCTACTGGCACCGCCAAACCCCTCAATATGTGCCATATTCCGCTGGTTTTGAATTTCTGGTTATTTTGAACATCATTTAAGATTTCTGTAACAAATTTTTGTTAAAGAACTTGAAAGTGAATTATGATCCGGCCCACTTCAATTTTAAAAAGCTTCAAAAATTTTAAAATTTTGGTTGCAAATCTGTTAAAAAATTGAGTCAAAAATTCAAAATTTTCTCGGCGGCGCCTATCGGCACCGCCGACCCTCCCCCCTCCCCCACCCCCAGAAGTTTTCAAAAAAAAATGCTTTTTGAAAAAATTGAAAATCAGCAAAATTTTTGAAAATTTTGAGCAATTTTCTTAACAAAAATTTTTAAAATTCTAAAAAAATTTTCCGATTTCCGACGGCGCTTCCGGCGCCGTCGGACCCTCCAATTGTATTCCAGAAATTTACGGCAAACTGCATACCAAAAAAAACATCGAAAAAATTTTTCTGTTAAATTTTTAGGATTTTTCCCGTTCCCGCACGGGAATCCCGCAAAAAACTTGCGGGATTTTTGCGGGTGCGGGAAAAATGCGGGAATCCCGTGCGGGATTCCCGTCCCGCACTTTTTTCAAATTCCCGTTCCCGTTCCCGCTCGCGCAATTTAGATTTTACCGGGCTCTAGTTGAAAGTGGCCCAGACTCAACTGGCCAGACTCAAGTCTGTTTGCTCTTTCTCTATTTTTAAATGTGTATGGAAATAAAAATATAAATGCGCGACGACAATTTAATTACGCGTGGCCATATTCAAACAAAAATTGGCAAAAGAAATGGCCACAAAAAACATTCAGCCTTGTTTAGGGTTCAGCAGCCCGGGAACAGACATTACAATGCTAGGGGGGGGGGGGGGGGTTTCGGTGGGTGTAGAAGCCAAATCTGACCCCCCCCCCCTGTTTTGACCAATTGCTCCGAATTCAAACACTGGTCAATACCTATCTAATTGTAATTTTGTGCTTTTAAAAATTTGAGACCAAAACTATTTTTGGAAACATTGAATTTTCATCCGAAGTTTTTGTATTTAAAATTTTGAATTAGAAATCTTATAAAATGTTTACAAAACGAATTTTAATAAAATTTTTTTTGAGGAATGTGTCGCCGTTCTGTTGCAGCTTCCGTTGTTTTACCTCCACAATCCCGTCGCTGTACAGCAGCCGCCAAAATTGTTCCCTTTAAAATTGCACATTTTTTATTCATTTTTGTCCTCCTCGTCCAATTGGTCCATTCCTTGGCCCAATCTCAGGAAGCAATTCGACGATTTGAGTACAAGCATAGGTATTGATGGCATTTTTACAAATTATACACATTAAAAAAACTGAAAAATCCTTTAAAAAAAAGGTAGGCTAGCAATTTTTGCAAAAAGTTAACAAACGCTTCATTCAATAAGTTTGGATTTTTGATTTTTTTTTTTAAATTATGAAAGTTTCAGTTTCCGCACACCAAATTTGGCACAACGCGATGGCACAATTCCATTTTGGACGGTGGCCGGCGATGCAATCGCCAGCGGGGAACAGTTGAGGCTGGCGCCTTCGATGCGCAGCCGAAAGGGGCTGGTCAGAAATTGGACAAATTTACTATAAAAAAATTTTGCACATTTTTTTTTTGTAAATTTAAAAATTCGCACTAAAAAAAGCTTCAAGAATTTTTGTATATAATAGAGTCAAATTTTTCTTTGATGTTTTTTTTTGTCAAAAATTTTTATTTTTTAGGCTTGGAACAAACGCGCTTTTACAGAAAGTGACCATTTTGAACTGCAATTTGCTTTCAAAGTGACTGGCCAAGGCCGAGTTGGTGGCGATGGACTTGCAATTTGGTGACCTTGACGAGTTTTTCTTAAAATTTTTAAAACGGAAATTTAATCAGGAGTTTTAAAAAACGAACAATTTTGTTGTTCGGACAATCGATGTGAGCTGTCGATGAAAATTTAGAAAAAAAATTTCTCGTCAAAAAACTGCTTAAATTTGCCTATTTTTTTGTTTTTTTGGTACGAATTTTATGTTGGAAATTTGTTTTTTTTACTGATTTTTAGGTACACCGCTCAACAAGGCAATTTGGGACCCGTTTTTGGTGCCAACGACTTCTGGACGGGCATGGCCATAATGCTGGACTCGTTCGACAACGACGGGGCACGGAACAACCCGGCCATTTCGTTGATGATCAACGACGGTTTTGTTCTGGGAGGGGGCGGGTTGAACGTTTTTGAAGCAAATTTTGGTTGCGTCCGATCATAAAAATAAATTTGGTTTTATGCCACTGTTGTTTTAATTTAAAATTAGAGAAAGAACGTCGTTTTTTTTTAAAAACTAAAAAAAATTAGGTGTTTTATGCCATTTTTTAAAAATAAAATTAGAGAAAGGACGTCATTTTTTAAAGAAGAAACTAAAACAATTTGGAGGTTTTATTTTTTAATTTAAAATTAGAGAAAGGGGCGTCCTTTTTTAAAGAAGAAACTAAAACAAATTTAAAATTTGAAAGAACATCATTTTTCTTTGTATAAAACAAAAAAAATTTAGGCACTCGCGCTTTTGACCATCCAACGGACGGATCCCACCAAGTGTTGAGCAGTGCGTTTTCATTTTTGTTGAAGCAAACTCATTAAAAATTAGAAAGAAGCATTCCTTTACCCATGGCCGTGTCTAGAAAACATTTTTGGGGGATGCAGAAATAACATTCAAATTGATTTTTGGGGTATATTTTACGTTTTTAAAGCATTTTTGTTAAGGAATTTTCAAAAAACAATTTTTTTTAAAGAAAGTATGCGATCATTTTTGAAGCTTTCAAAAAATGGGAGCGTGGGAGGGAGAGATTGCCCAGTGATGGCGATTGCCACCAATTTCAATTTTGTTAAAATGACTTTTTAACCAAATTTGTGTTCCATGTACAGCTTGCCAACGCGACTTCCGCAACAAGCAGTACCCGGTGCACATGAAGGTTGAGTACTATCGCAACGTGCTCACGGTGTTCGTCTCCGACGGGATGAGCCCAACGCCGCGCTTTGATATTTGCATACGCGCAGAGCACATTTTCTTGCCCAAGGCGGGCTTCTTCGGCGTGTCTGCCGCCACCGGCGGATTGGCAGGTTTGCAAAAAAAAAAAAAAATTTTTTTTTTTGTTTGAAAAAAATTTGTATTTCTTTAGCGAGGCTGGTTGGTTAGTAAATTTTATGAGTGACCTTTTATTTGGTTCTCAAACAAAATTTTTTTAGTTTTTAGAAATGTTTATTAGTTTTTTAAATTCCCGATGCCCTTATAGTTTGGCAAATTTAATTGGGCGAAGCTTTTGACATTTAGTCTTATACAAGGTGCTTGGGCTTAGTCATTGAAATGAATTTGGACAAAAAAAAACATTTTGATTTTGACTGAATTTCAAGCAAACTTTAAAATCATTTGAAACGAATTTGTATTGAAATTTGGATCTAAATAAGGTCCGAAACAAACATTTATTTATTTGGACAATTTATGATGTGTCGCATCGTTAACACTTTTTTGATCAAATTTTACAAATCGCCACGCCAGGGTCACAAATTTTTGATCAAATTTTCTTGTACAGATCAATAAATACATTTTTTTTGTTTGTTTTTTGAAACAAAAAAAACAAAACAAATGTTTTGTTTAGACGACCACGACGTGTTGGACTTCAGCGTGTTTTCGTTGTTCACTGACACTGCACAGCTCGAGCGTGCCAAGCAGCAGCTGGCGTCGGAGGAGCGCACGCGGGCGCAAGCCGAATTTGAACGTCAACAACAAGATTATGAAAAGGAGCGGCAAAAGTTTGTCGCGCAGGCAAAATGGGCACAAAATTTTTTAGGATTTTTGACAAAAAAAAACATTGCCTGTGTCAAGGCCTTAGCCAGGGGGGGGGGGGGTGCCTGCAGCCGGTTCTCGGACGGCAAAACAGCAACTCGTTTCTCACCAACTCGTTTTTTTGAAACGAAGCCTAACAAACCCCGAAGCTCTTTTATTTAAGGAAAAAAACGAGTGGTGAGAAACCTAGTTGATGACGTGTCGAATTCATTCATTACTCTAGAGCTGGGATTTATAGGGACTAAAAACTTTAATTCAAAAATGTTTTGAAGTAAACGGGGCGTTCTCGCGTCAACCTATGTTTGCAAAATTAGGTTAAAACCTAAAGTCCCAGCTCTAATCATTACCTACTTGCCTTTCTGTTGTATAGTAATGTTGTGCTTTAGCCCCGGGGGAAAGAAGACCAAAATTTTGAAAAGTCGCAAACATTACTGGCTTCCATTGGACGTTTATTTCGTTTATATCGGACAAAAATGATTTTGGGCAATGCAGGCAATAATTGTACAAAATTATTATTTTGCACACACACACACAGGTACAAGGAGCAGCACCCGGAGAAGGCAAATGTGGACGAGGAGGACGAGCAGTCCAAGTACTACGAGGACGCGCAACAGCGTGAGCTGCGCCTGATCTACGAGGGCCAGGCGAATATACACGCCACAATACAGAAGATGGAGCTGAAACTGGGTGAGCTGGTGCATCTACAGCAACAACAACAACAGCAGCAGGGACAAGCCGCTGGAGCAGTACAACAACAGGGGCAGCAACAGCAGGGAGGTGGGTGGGCGTTTGTAGTAGCAGATTTGATCATGAAACATTGATCATAAAACGGGATGAAGTGTCCCCTAGAGTCTGGTCATTGGTGATGTCGTTCAGCTATTTTCTGCTATATTTTTGAGGTGCCAGCGGCGGCGGCGGCGGCGGCTTCCTGGCACATGAGAAGAACGAGTTGATCCAGGGCGTGCGCGAGCTGAGCGCCACGCTGCGCGAGATGAAAAACTACGTGACCGAGACGTACACGCGCGCCTACAACATTGAGCAAAAGATCACGCAACAACAGCAGCAGCATCAAGCTCAAGCTGGTGTTGGCACCGTGGTGATTCCCTATTTAAATCACAAATTTCGTTTTTTTCTTTTCTTTTTTATGTGTGTTTTTTTCAAACTTCTTTTCATTCTTATAATCACTGATCAGAGCATTTTTTCCCCCATCTTTTCAAATTGAAAACACAGGCCAATCAGAATGCGGACCCGACGGTGCGCAACTTTTTGGAGCAAATACAACAGGAAGTGCGTCAGATTCGTTCCAATCAGCAGAGTGCTGCTCAACAACAACAACAGCAGCAGCAGCAGCAGTACGGCTTGCCCAGCTCGACGACGAGCTGCGTGAGCAGTACAATGGTCATCATCGTCGCGCTGTTGCAAAGCGTGGCATTGGGCGTCTTCATTTTTATACGGTCCGTGTTAAAGCGGCAGGGCGCGGGCATTTTTTCCCACTATTTTTATTTTTTTTTTGCAATTTTCAGCAGTAAAAGTGACAAGGCGAAGTTCTACTGAGACGAAATGCTTGCTTTTCCGCACAAGTGCAGCATAAGACAATTTGGATTTTCATTTTTGTAAAAAAAATTGTATCAGGGATAGGCGGAATTCCGACTTCCCGAAATCCGAAATTTTTGAGGTCGGAAGTCAGTCCGATTTGCGAAAATGTTGTGACCCAGGAATTCAGAAATTTTTTTAGGTCTCGGAAACCAGTTCCGAATTTCTTGAGGTCGTCGGTGTCCATCCCTGCTATGTATGGTTAGGGTTGTCCAAAAAATTTCGAAAAAAAATTTTTTTAAATGCATGAATCGGCCTTTGTTAAATAAAATTTCCAATTTTCTAAAATTATGAGCCCAAGACAACCTTTTCACACAATAAATTCCCATATCATTGAATTGGTTTGGCATTCTAATTTCCGCTTTTATATACACGATATTTCTTGAACTTTGTGGTGTCAAAATGGTCTTTTTGGAATGTTTGTTTTTTATATTCTCATTTAGTCGACCGTAACTTTTTTGTTTGTTGATATTGTAATTAACAATTTCTGGCGATTTGATCCCTGGTTTTGGTTTTTTAATTTTACATAAATTTATTGTAAACATTTTGACCAATTCATGCTTTGGTCACGTAGAGGAGATTGATGGATTGTGTTTAAGCCTTTCACATGTTTTGCTGCTTTTCCATTCATTTGTTATGGAATTTGATATTGGTGTGTCGCAAGTTAAGATTATTGTTGCAAAGGGTTTTTTTTTGAAACGATAAATTTTTGGTGTCCGTACGTTTTGCCACCATTACATTTTGCCACCATTACGTTTTGCCACCTTACATTTTGCCACCCCAGCAAAAATGTTAGTAGTTAATAGCCGGTCGGTATCCGACCCATATCCGACTTTGATTGGGGGGAGGGGGAGGGGGGTTTAACCGGTGGGTATTGAGGGTGTTTGGGGTTTGATCCGAAGGGTTTTGGTTTTGGGTTGGAGGTACTGGAGCAATGACACATTTTTCACCCCCTTCTCTTTCTCTAATCGCACAGTCTTCGCCTTCTCTCTCTTCTCTTTCTCTAACCGCACAGTCTTCGCCTTCTCTCTCTTCTCTTTCTCTAACCGCACAGTCTTCGCCTTCTCTCTCTTCTCTTTCTCTAACCGCACAGTCTTCGCCTTCTCTCTCTTCTCTTTCTCTAACCGCACAGTCTTCGCCTTCTCTCTCTTCTCTTTCTCTAACCGCTCAGTCTTTATTAATTTTCTCTGGCATTGTCTGACAAAAAGTTGTGTATTCTTCGATTTTTGGACTGTGGGAAGGGGTGTAAACTTCATAGCATTTTATTTATGTTTCCTTCGTTAGATTTATTTAACTTTTGTTTTATCCTTGTTTTTATTTGTCAAATTTTTGTTCACCAAATTCATTTAATAAAACAATATAACGAATGGGTGTGAATATGTCACAACCAGTCACAACCACAAAATTCCTCAAGTGTTTAGAACAGGAAAAAGTTGAAACAAGCAGAAATTTTGAAATTAGGTTCGTGAAAACAGTGAATTTTTGACAACAATTTAAGTGATTTTTTGCCGTTTTCGATGCAATCCTAAACACTTAGGAAACTCTCCGCCTCTTCATTCCCCGCCTCCTCATTCCCCGCCTTCTGTCTCGCCACTCCAGCCTCCTGACGCTCTTTCCGCAATGTCCACCATTGTTTTAGTCGACTTGCCGCTCTTTTGGCTGAAGAGGCGCTAATTGAAGCGACTTCTTCGTCCATAAAAAGGGGCCCGCTAGATGGGCCGGCTGCATTTTCTTCCTCTTCCTCCTCCTCATCCAAATTCCCTCCAGCTCGCGCGGCTTTTTCAATCCGTTGTTTTTTTTTGTCCTGCTCTCGCCACCCGCCCCTCGATCTTTTCTTCCTTTTTTTCACTTCGCACAACATGTCGGCCTATATTTTTTTAATCATTTTGTTTTTCGGAAAAGTGAAGAATATCAAAACAAAATTTTGATTAGAAAACAAAATTGAACCGGATATTGAACCGGTTCAAATTTTGAAAAAACAAAGGGGATCCTTTTGGTCAAAATTTGGCGAATACCGTTTTTTTCTATTCTATCAAATTCTAAAACCTCTTCCCCTGCAGCAATGCTCTCATCATCCATATGCTCCATCACTAAATCAAGCATCCCTTCGGGGTTTGCGGTGAGTTGGTCTAACTCAAGCTGGTGCTCTGAGTTTTGGCGCATTGCAAACGCCTCTAAGTCGTCCCTGGACTAATCAGAATCGTTTATTTGATTATATTCCCCCCCCCCCCCCCCCCCCCCCTCCTCACACATTCGCTCATTTCGAGCATTGTTATTCCGTCTCCCCAACCGTAGTTGGTATTACAATCCTCCCATTTAACCTTATAATAGGACAATGTTTCTTTGCAGGGCCCCGGGCATTCCACTTTAAAAGGGCCTTAAATAAATTTTAAATTACCAAAAAATTTTGTTTGACCCCTCCCAACTTACCATCAACAATTTTGTCCACATACGCACGTAAGTCGCTATAAGCCTCGTCAAATAAGGCTTTGTTTTGACTCCGCAGGTTTAGCATTTCCGGGTGTTCGTGAACTCCTTTACATTTCGCAACAATTTTTTTTCTCGCTTCAAACTCCCTCAACAGTTTTTTGCTTTTGCATTTGGCACAAACGCAATTTCTAGCACATTTTCTGGCAGGCATTTTTTCTAAAACATTTATGTATGATATTTTGCAATTTAAATTAATTAAAATATTTTGTTTTTAGATTTAAAATAAATATTTTAATGTAGCAATGATGATGATGACCAAATGCCCAGCTATATAATCCATCAACGCCGTTGATCTTCGACCTTTGACCTCATATCTCCTCCTCCTCCTCCTCTTCACCCCTCCCCCACTTACTCATTGAATCATTTCAAATAAACAATCTTGATGATGATGACCAAATGCCCAGCTATATAATCCATCAACGCCGTTGATCTTCGACCTTTGACCTCATATCTCCTCCTCCTCCTCCTCTTCACCCCTCCCCCACTTACTCATTGAATCATTTCAAATAAACAATCTATTCACTGGCGTCTTTTTCATCCTTTCTCTCTTTTCTTTCACCCCACTTTCACTTTTAAAATTTATGATTTTAGTTTAATATTTATTCAGCGTTTTTATTATACCATTCTCTGACGAAGGGGAGGGGGTTGATAACTTTCCTGTGGAGGCTTAGCGTCCTACCTTCGGGTGATGGTTCTGGCGCTTTTATTAGCGTCATTCCATCTGGGATGCTGAGCCCTCTAAGATTGTTTTCAACCTTGCTTAACTTAAGCGTCCTACCTTCGGGTGATGGTTCTGGCGCTTTTATTAGCGTCATTCCGTCTGGGATGCTGAGTTAATTTTGTTCCTACTTTGTTAGGCAATAGTATGATAAAAACGATGAATTTAAAACGTTAGAGAAATTGAATCATTTCACATAAAAATCTATTCACTGGCGTCTTTTTCATTCTTTCTCTCTTTTCTTTCACCCCTCTTTCACTTTTCAAAATTTATGATTTTGTTTAATATTTATTCAGCGTTCTTATTATACCATTCTCTGACGAAGGGGAGGGGGTTGATAACTTTCCTGTGGAGGCTTAGCGTCCTACCTTCGGGTGATGGTTCTGGCGCTTTTATTAGCGTCATTCCATCTGGGATGCTGAGCCCTCTAAGATTGTTTTCAACCTTGCTTAACTTAAGCGTCCTACCTTCGGGTGATGGTTCTGGCGCTTTTATTAGCGTCATTCCGTCTGGGATGCTGAGTTAATTTTGTTCCTACTTCGTTAGGCAATAGTATGATAAAAACGATGAATTTAAAACGTTAGAGAAAAACAGATTCTTTGAGCGTTATTTCAGTAATGTTTTTTATTAATGACCTATTTTTATTTCAGTCATTTGTATATCGCCGAATAAGCCAAAAACCGGACCAAGTGCATTTCGCCAGCACACTTTTGAGTCATTTGTATATCGACATGTAAATCAAAAGCGAACTTGATTAATGACATTTATCGGATGATAAATAAGATGACAAATATTGCATAAAGTGAAAATTTTTGAATTTGCAGGAGAAAGACTATTTCATAGGTTTGCGATGTTCCATACTTCGACGACAGCTTTGCCATTTTGGAAAATAAATAAATGAAATCTTAATACTTTAACTATTTTCAGGCATAATAACACATCGAAACGCACTGACGAAGCCTATTATTTTCGGTTTCACATTTTTTGTCTGTAAAGACCAAGTGTGAACCCTGTAGCTAAATTTAATTTTACATTTTTGAAGGCCAAATCATTTCGGATAATAAAGGATGGGTGCCCTCCCCCTTTATTTAACCAATTGGACTTTTATGACCATTTTCATACAAGGTCTCGAAAGAAAATTCTTAGCTGAGAATCCAAATCGGACATTTATCGAATGATTATATAAGGAGACACAAATATTGCAATTGATTAAAAAAAAGCAGCCAAATATTGCATAAACTGACAAATATTGCATTCCCAAACCATGTTTTTCCTATTCTCAAGGACGATAGGCAAACTGGAATCGCGGCGAAGAATTGACCGCTCTACGGCAGATAATGCATCGTAGATCACGCGAGTGAATCACCAGATTCACTGCACACGCATCACACAGACAAATGTGGCCGCAATTGCGGGAATAAAAGTTGGCCTCCCCGTCGTTGCACACAGCGCACTCGTCCGCCCAGTAGAGAGTTTGCGGAGGTGCAAGTGGGATGCCCCTCCCATTGAAACGTTCCACTTCGCGCAACTGAACGATGACGGCGGCGTTGTGGCCCAGCGAGTCTTGGTGCGGAGCCTCGTCCTGCATAGCTGCCTGGATAAGCACACGATGTTGGGCGGCGTTCATTCTGTTCTCCAGTCTGATGTGAAAACGCGGCGCTGTAAAAAAGCAATTTAACAAAATTGCACAATTTTTTTCATTTGCTTACCCTCATTTTCATTGTTTGGGCCAGCCACAAAAGCGTCGGGTGCGTTCAGAGCAGGCTGAACTGCTTCTCGCTGATCAACTCCAATCAGCATTCTTCCTGATGTGGGCAATGTTGCTGCTGCAGCTCGGCGAGCTGGTGCAGAATTTTGAGCTGAAAAATTGGGAACAATAAAAACAAAAGCAAACAACTAGACATTTTGCTTACCCTCATTTTCATTGTTTGGAGCAGCCACAATGGCGTTGGGCGCATTCAGAGCATGATGAACTGCTTCTCGCTGATCGGCTCCAATCAGCAATCCTCCCGCTGTGGGCAATGTTACTACTGTAGCCTGGCGAACTGGTGCTAAATTTTGGGCTGAGAATTTGTAACAAAAAACAAAAAAAAACAACAATTAACTAGACCTCCTCCGACACTGTTGACGGAAGCTGATGAACGCGCTGATGCTGTGGTGTTGTTATTGCGATCAAGGTGATCCATCCGTCGACCCATGGCGTGAAGCTCCTGCGTCGCCAGCGGCGAAAATTGGACGCGGAATCCGTTACGGCTCTAAATCACATTTAAATAAATATTTTACAATTTTAAAATGAATTACGTTTTGCGCATACGCCTCCAAACGTTCTATCCGAGTAAGAATTTGAATTATGACCACTCTTTGGTCCGAAACTTCTCCAGTCAAGCTGCGATTCTGTTGCGTCAGAATCTCATTCTGCTGAGTCAAGAGTAGATTTCCACGGACTACTTGACGCCGCAATGCCCGCACCGCCGCAAGGGCGTCGGCTTCAGCATTGTCAGACATTTTTGTTATGGATTGTACGGATTTGATATAAAACAAAGGGAAAAGATGAGGGTTTAAGATAAAAAAATTTTGCGGCCGTTTAAAAACACAGGTAAAGGCTTTCAAACCGTTAGTGGGGTTGATCAATTTTAAAGAAATGCGTGATACAATTAGGACCAATCGTTTAATGTAATTTATTGAATTTATAATCAAAACTTTAGTGAGTTTGATCAGGATTGTGTGGTACGTTTAAAAGTTTTAAAATCAGTAGACCAATCAGTTTTAAAAGTTTAAGTGAATTTTATTAAACTTAAATGTGTGAAAGGGGAAATTGAGGAAGTTTTATGTTTAACAAATTAAAAAAACAACCAAAATTAAATATTGAAAAATGATGAAGGCCGATGAAAAGTGATGGCTTTGCTGCAGAATGATTTGGAAGCCAAATTTTCTTTGCCAATAGCTTCGCCCGCCCCGCCCCAAAATACAGAAGGCAAAACGAATCCTTTTCATCCAATGGAAACGCCCATCTCGAGACCCATCTGGTCAACGGGCAATCCTTTGCGGCAAATAATACTACACATATTTTATAACGGATTTATGGGATTGGGGCAAATCATCATTTTTGGGCAGATTTATGAATTCTTTTTGGTCCAAGGATGAAAATATATGCAAAAAATTGGCTTCTTTTGCGGCATCCTTTTTGATACGGATTTGATGGATTAGAAAAACGGACCTTTTGGAAAATGGCGAATATATTTTTGGTGTCTCAAAAGCAAATGATATTCAAAATTTATGTCGAGATTAAGAATAAATTCAAACAAATTTTGAGTAAGATTAAATCATTAATATATCTCAACCACTTCTTTCAATTCATTTTTTCTGTTTCTGAGGGGCCAAGAGATCGGTTGCTTTGCAGTTCGTCTCAGTGCATTTTGGGCACAGATCAAAAGTGACGACCGTCCGGTCCTCCAAGCTTGAAAACTTGTTTTTGTTGTTCCAAAGCGCCGAAAGACAGACTAAAAATTTTTTCAATAAATAAACAAAATAATAATTAATAGACAAAAACTTACAATCGCACATACGGAAAGTCAGCATATATTTTGGACGAAAAAGTTTCCAAAGCTGAACGTTTGATTTTTTGGGAGGTGCGGTTGCCGCCGGCTGATTTTCCTCCATCTCACCAGCTTCTTGATTGGGGACTGTTGAAGAGTCAAGATTGGATTTCTTCGATGCAATACACTCAGCGTATTCGGTGTCCATTATGGGGTTCAGTAATGAATGAATAACATTATGATGACGGGGTTTTTTGGGTGGGGGCATTGCCTGCGGCTGATTTTCCTCCATTTCACCAGCTTCTTGATTGGGGACTGCTGAAGAAGAGTCAAGATTGGATTTCTTTGATGCAAGATACTCAGCGTATTCGTTGTCCATTTTTGGATTTTGAGAAAGAATGAGCAGTATTATGATTTTAACTTTTGCTTTTATATGGAACCCCATGACCTTTTTTGTTTATCAAGTTGGTTTGACCTTTTTTGTTTATCACATTGCATTGGCCCGATCGCATATATAAAAAGCATATTTATGCAAAATTTTTCATTTTGCATCTTTGATTCCTTAATTTTGCATTTTTCCTCTGTAAATTGATCACATCCATTGGTTAATTTTTTCAAAAATATTCAGCTTCTAAAATGGTTCTTCTTACTGAAAAATGCTCTCAACTTTTAAATTGTCGTATGCCCGAGCTTCGTGATCGTCTCAATCACCCTTTGGACCGTGACCGTGTGGTTCAAGCATTGAACGGACGACGCGTGCAAACAACATACAAGGATCGGAATGGGTACACCAAAACATTCACATTTGGCGGCATTACTTCACAAGGAGCAGCAACATCAATGGCTTACGGTCGCTTGGGGCGGCCGTTTAACGTCAACGTGGCGGCTCACTTCTATGTCCGCCATAGAATTAAGCTGCGCCATCCTTTTCTTCATTGCGTCATTGAGCGTTTCCCGGAGGGACAAGAGGATCGATTCTATCCCCTCGAACTGTGCAAAATTGAGGATGAAGTGCCGAAAGTGCCAAATTGGCTTGGAAATGTGTTTTCCGAAGTCCGCAATAACAACACTCGTGATGATACCGAAGAAAGTGGACGTGCGGAATGCAGCCAGACAAGTGACAATTCCTCATCCTACTCTATATGGTAAGTTTTTTCAACGAATTTGTATCTTCAGATCCTTAATTTTGCAACAATTGTATCTTCCTTCTCTTAATTTTGCTTTTTTCCACCCAAAATCGATCACTTCTACACACTAATTGTTTTAAAATGTCAACTTCAATTTATTAAATAAACGATACAATATTATGAATCAATGTGTCCAAAATCGAAAACGCGGAAGGTGCGGGAGCAAACAATCCCTTTGCCCACATAGGGCTTATAAATCTTTTGAAGAGGGGCGGAAATGATGGATCCATCTTTTACAGTAGGACGAAGGAAATTTGGGTACACGACTTTAATGAAATCAGTTTTTCCGGATCGTGCAAATTGCAGGACTCGTTCCTTAAATGTTTTAAATCTAAGACCCTGATTTTGAGTCACATCGTGATTGAGCGTTATCCCGCGCACTTTGAGAACATGTTCAAATTCGTCGTTGCTCGTCGAATCGTTTCTTCGCAGTTTTAGTCCATATTGTTTCGAGCCTCCGCTTACAAATTCCAATATTGTATGCTAAAATTTAATTTTTGCTTTTTTTAAATATTTAAAGGTTGTTAACCTTTGGAAATTCATCTGTGAATTGCCCTAGATGAGCCCCCAACTTCAGCGGGTTGGCATACTTTGGATGGACATAGATTAATGAATCAGTGTCTTAAATAGAATATTATTTCATCAAAGCTGAAATATATTCACCTGTGTATAAAAGTTGACATCCTGGCGTTCGAACGACTTTCTGCATTGATTTGAGCAAGTGCAATCGGGCGGCAGATGTTGTGAAAAGTGATATAACAACATTGGAGCACGGATGCTCCTCTACCCAGTCTTTCTTTTGATGATAACTTATCAAAATCCTTTCAGGTGTTAGAATATCCAGACCAGTCACTTCGATTTTTCGGTTATCGAGAAAGGCTCCGAGCTCTGATGGGTTGTCCGTTATCAACGTTTGCGAAAGTCCAAAATTGCGAAGTGAAAACCGACCCCCTGCATTCAAAGTGTACATAAAATTTTTGGTTGAAAAACTTACATAGATTGTTTACTCCCAACTTTGCAAGGGCTCTTTTTCCTTTGTTAGGGATCATCTTTTGCCGGTCAAGTTTAATATTAAATTGCTCCCAACATTCCGCAATAAATTGTTCTTCCGCTTCAAAGTTTCCGAGAATTTGATCATCAAACCCTGACGCATGCAGTTTTTGGACAATAAACTCGCTCATATACGGTCGGAAGAGCTTATTATCACTGCGATTATACTCGAGAACTCGCAGCAGCTCTGTCACCCTGTACCCTTCTTCGAGCGCCGCATTCAATTCTAATGAAGTGCAAGTACTAATCCATCCCCGTTGTCTGTCGTTGTGAGAACAGCTGTACGAGTCCATAACCGCTCCATTTGGGAATTTTTTGCAACATGTCATGCATAGAGGGAAGCAGAGCCTTTCGTCCACTTTGACCGGTAAGACTGGAACATCAATTTGACGTGGTGGTATCACGAACACTTTGAGAATGGCGAGCGGATAAGGGTTGTCCTCCGGACGATGCCAATCAACATTTTCACACAAAACATGAAGAGTGGGGTGCCCAACGGGATAATGCGTCACATAACTGAATCTTGTTATTATTGTAGATCTAATTTTGTCTATAAACTTGATAAATGGGTAAAGGCTGGTGAAGTCGTAGTAGCTGATTTTCTCGTCCGGAGCAGCCGCATGAAAAAGTTTCAATGCGCCTGTCCTTCCACCCATAAAACATCCACGGATGTTTATTGGTCCGCCGTCACCTGTATACTCTTCAAACTTTTCTTTCATTTGCCTGTCTCGTCTCAGCATCTCTCGAATGTCGCATTCCCAAAAAATTTCTACATTTGGCACATTTGACAGAATAAAGTCCATCCGTTGCTTATTTCGCTCTCGAATTCGTCCTGCAGTCTTACCGCATGGCATAACCATTTCTTCGTCCGGATAACATCGACAGCATGCGTGCCAAACGCACCCGTGTATTTCCATTCCTTTTTGTTGTGATTCGATCCATCCATCCAGACGGAAATTACCCACCCTTCAAAATAAAAATTTTTATACAACAATTTTTTGTTCATTAAACTTTTTTTCTCCTTCAGCCGAGTAAGCATTCTGAATTCGAACTCCATACTTTTCCGCGTACCACTCCATAAAGTTGAGGGCCAACTCGCTCTGGTTGTCTCCGCAACTATCGTATCCCTTCTCCGGCACAAGTGCCAAATGGCCCGGTCTCAAGTGATTGGTTCGAAAATGCCGCATGCAAGCGGAGGCGATTGTGACACAATATCGAACGGGATCAATCCCGTTGTGTGGTGTTTTGTAAGCGGCCCGATCCGCTTTTCCATTTGACCCAGCCAGGCGTTTTGTCATTTCGAGAAACTCGGCTCTGAAGGCAATAAGTCCCGACAATAAAATGTCGACATCGTTTTTACAGTAACTAAAAATTGGGAAAAATATTTTGTAATTGTTTAACACGGTGTACCTGGCCAATGATTCGTCAAGTAGAAACGGCTGATTTTGGTTCAATTCAAACCATCTGTCGAATTCCTTTCGCCTTCCAGGCATCATTCCATCTGCCAAATAGTCCGATTTTGATGGATAAATTTCTCGTCCATAATTTTCTGGTCTATTTGCCAGATGTGGAAAAAAAGGTTTGTCTTGAACGTCTAATCCGAACATTGGCACCATTGATGCCAGCGGACCGGGGATCAAATTCCACGAGTCTCGAAATATTACATTCGGGTTTTTCTTTCGTCTGTTCTTCACCTGTTTTGTTTTAAAAAAGTTTTCCAAATTTGGAGTGAGGATTTACCTTCATTTCGAATAAACGATTCCCTTTTTTGATCATCGACGGGTTGAGCCCCTCCATGAACAGTTCACGGAACACCAGAACCATATCAAATCGGCCTCCAAAGTGGGAGTAGGCAACAGTGTCGAATTGTAGGGGTAGTTTGTAGAGGATCCATTTGACAAAGTCAACGAGCGGATGTCGGCTGACAATCTGCTTATCCACAACTGTCCCATTAAAAGGCATTTGACTGAATGTTATTGTGCGGTGGGGTCCGCAAATGTTGCAACTTCTCCCGCAAAGACTCTCCTTCCATTCGCCAGATGAAATGCAGTCCGGACACGTAATTTCTGCCGTGATGAAGTTCACTTCGTGTTTTCGTCGTTCCGGAAAATCTGGATTGGCTGGCGCGTGTTGCATTGTTTCCAAGTCAAACGTGACGAGGCGCCATCCCATCGATTCTTTCTTTTTATTTGGCTCAATCGGTTGAATAAAACACCCACGCTTCACATCATGGAAAATTTGACAGTTGTCACACCATCGCTCGTGGCATTTATGACCCTTATTTTTTACATTGAATAATAAAAACATATCTAAACAAACTTCTCTTCCATTCATTGTGTTGACAGACACATCCCAAATGGCCCCGCAATCCTTACATTCTTTGCTTATTTTGCAAAATTTTGATGAAATATGATGCTGATAGCATTCATTATTGAAGAATGTTTTGTTGCAAGCAACGCATTTTTTTCGGAACCCAACCACGAGCTTACACGGGAAGGTGGAGCCGATCCGAGAGCTAAATTATTTTTGAACGTGCTTACTGAAGAATTTAAAATAATTACCATTTTATGCATCGCGCTTTGCAGCCTTTGTTATGTCGCTTGGCCCGATCATACGTTTTCTCACAACTCAAACAATACGGCCGACCAAACAAATTGCCGCTTTTCTGCACACCATGAAAATGTCTCTCATCAAAATAGAGAATAATCGGCACATTATACGCTTCCGGCCCATATTTAAACAATGGCTTATAATGCCCCATTGATCCGAAGATAAACGCTTTAAACGTGAACTGGCCTTCAAATTTGACACTATTCCACCAATCGATAACGAGCGGTACATAAACTTCGCCATCATAGTCGCGTTGCCCGACTGGCGCATTGACTGCTTCCATCATTTCTATGGCCTCCCTTTGAAGTTTTCCCCGCATACCGGCGTTGCTATTTAGATAGTCGTAAAACCGCCGAAAATCAAGGCCTCCAACGGCATGAACCATTGTTGCCTGCATCGCGTAGAATAAACAATAATTTTCTCCTCCCGGGTTTTGAATCTTAATTTTTATGTTTTTATTTGAGCCGTTATTTTTT
>JAIXHY010000090.1:57764-92436 GCA_020449905.1 Globodera pallida
ATATTCCCTGTATCACTGCCGGCCAAACCGCGATAGATTTCTTCCGGTAGGAGAACAAATTTGGACGCCATTTAAAAATGATTAATTATTTTCAACTGAGCTGGATTTTATAGCGGAGCGCGCCAAATCCACGAGGATGGGAGTGAGAATCGCTGCAAATAATCCCGGAATTCCGCTTCCGGTTTGGACTAAAAGTTGACGTGCTCCTCTCTCCGTTCGTCGACGAGCCAAACGTCTGATAAAGTCGGCGTAAGGCAAAAGGCGTTTTCGTTGACGAGTTGTCAATTGAAAGCGCGAACAAAGAATGTTCAAACATATTTCCACAAGGGCTAACAATTGATTTGCGTTTGCGCGCTTTAGAATTTGACTCCTTTTTCTGTTTGATTTTGTTTTAGCCAATTCACGAATAAAATTTGTATTTTCATGTACAATGTTTCCAATTTTACAAGACACCATTTTTTGGAATGAAAATGATCTTTTCTCCTTCCTCTTCGTCTTCCTTAAATATGCCGCTTCGTAGCCTCAACAACGGGTTTGATGCTGCATGCATGTCAATCATCAGATAACCAAACGGCTTGGCGGTTGCGAGACGATATGCTGATAGGAAATAGTCAAGCATCCGGGGAAATAACTGAACACCAATATTCCGAATTGAAAGCGCCGAATTCGGCGCACGCATTAGAATCAAATATTGTGCATTTTGACGAGCAACCTTAATTTTTCGCTCAAACAAATTCTGCGTGACAAAGACGACGGAAAAATTTTGATGATGTGATTTTTTAGTGAATAGTGCACTGAGATATGACTCATCAATTGAAAGTAGAAGATCATCGAGAATAAGAAGCAACGGCTTTTCCAATCGTTTGATTAACTCCTCTGGGGGCACTCCAGGGTATACATTTACACCAGATTTTTGAAGCATTGATACTATGCTGGACATTTCGCCAAACGCGTAAAGAATTGAAGCCGGTTTGGGATTAATTAACTCCGAAGCTTCAAAAATAAATTTTAACATAAAAGTTGTTTTCCCGCTACCGGATGGGCCCGATATTATCATGCCAAACGGCATTTTTAATGTAAGTTCTTTGTCGGTAAAGGATTGATTAGAAATCATTTATGTAAAATAAAATGTTTAAAAAAACTTGTTTAAATAGAGTATCTAGGGTTTAGGGGTGATTGATGCAATAGCTGACGCTTCTTCATCTTCCATTTCTTTCTTCTTTTTCTTTTGAAATTTCTTCTTCTGGGAGGTGTCCAAAAGAGTTGTTGCAGCTGAGACACTTTCAAAAAATTCATTAAGCACTTCCTGGTCGGTCTGCTCTTTCATTTGAAGATTCTGTTGAATTGGCTGCTGCGTTTGGTTGTTCAAGCCTGTTGTGGCAGCTGTAAGTGCCGCTAAGAATTCGGAGGCGTCACCTTTTTGCTGTTTTGACGTTTTTGTAGTCTGTTTGGCTATCCCAGTTGTTGCAGCCGAAAGTTCCCCGAAGAATTCGGAGGCGTCTGCTTGCTTCAGACGTTTGCTTGGAACTTTTCCGTCATCTATTCCGCCCGTTGCGGTCGAAAGCGCTTCAAAGAACTCTGAAGCATCAGCTTGTTTCTCCGTAGTGTGTTTTCTTTTTGGGAGTTGAGGTGGCGGAGGTGGAGGAGGTGGCAAATGATAGACTGGTGGTGCAGGCTGACTGCAAACATCCGCGCGATTGCCATGATCAAGATTGAAAACGCGTGCTCGGTTTTTGATCTATATTATTTACTGACAAATTATGAAAACTTGAAAAAAAACCTTGAAGAAGGTATAGCCCGGAAGTTCGTAGACAAGATCGAATGGGACAAATCTTGGGTTAATTTTAAAGCGCGAACACCAAATCGTAACCCCCTCTTTTGAAATGCACCAATCGGCTTCGACCTCCGTTGCTTTACACTCCCTACACTTTCCGACAATATCGAATGGTAGAGCGCGAGGTACAGCGATTCTTTCGCTGCTCACGTTGATCCCGTTTACGTTAAGAGAGATTTCTGCCGAAGGCACAATTTTGTCCATAAGACCTTTTTTATTGTTCATATTTAGGGCCATTACGAATAAAATAAATTTTAGAGAATGATGATAAGGAAAGAGTAGGATGCCTGAAGTTCAAACCTTTTTATACTCAATGCTTTTTATAACAATTTCTTTTTTTGGGGATGGTCCCTTTCCCTGAGTCTAGCGATGGCCCCTCGCCATAAATCTGCTAATCTCGAGGAATATGGGGGAGGGGGGGGGGGTCAATGCCGAAGATGAGAAGGGCTTTTTTGTGCAAACAAATAAATCTCATTTCCCTTTTAATCAATTCTTCCTCATTCTGAAAATATGTCTCGCCCAATACTACCCTTATACAATAAACGTAGAGTTTCCGTTAAAAAAGTAAGCCTGTCTTGAAATTAACACCACTAAATTCATTTTAAGGTTTACATTGTAAAGCCGAACTATCACACAGTCTGCTTTGATCAGAAATTGTGTGCGGCTTTGGTGATAATCCTTGTTCGTCAGTATGGTTTTTGTGTAAGTTAAAATTTGATTCAAAACAAAATAACTTTTATATCCTTTTTAAGGATGGTTTTTTCGCTCCAATCTGACTGAAGAAAAAAAGGGATGATCGCCGACTGCCATATTTATCAATAATCCACCTCTGCAATATTTATTTTTGGATCAATAATCCAACCTCTGCAATATTTATTTTGGTATTTTGAATAAAAAATGTTTGATCTCCAAGTTGATGTTCGAATTCGTGTCCAAGGGGGGGGGGGGGGGGAAGAGGGGGGGGGGGGGTTAAAATCGGCTTAAACTTGACTCTCTCACACATCGAACACCCCCGCCACTTTTCGAAATTTATGTTTTGCCATTTATGGTTTTGGCTGAGAGGACATTTCGTGGCTTTGACACTTTGTCAGCACACCGTTAAAAAATGTGTCAAAAAAAGATAAATATTCATTAAATGCAAGAAATTAAAAATTTAAACATAATAATAAGATCCTTTTTAAATATTAAAAAATTATCCAAATTAATTTGAAAAAATATTAAAACTATTAATTTCCAAAAAATTATTCTTCATTCCTTCTTTCTCAGTCGGCCGAGTTCACTTCGACACCCTTAAAATAAATAAATAAAATTATTAAATATTAAAAAATAATTATTACCTCCTCCACCCCTTTCTCTGCGAACTCGCTCAGCCCTCCACCTCCACCTCCAGATCCGCTGGCAATCCCCATCTATAAACAAAAAAGTTACCAACATTACGATTTGGGTTGTTTACCTCAGCGTGCAGCTTCCGCCCAACCGTAAGCGGACTCGGCAAACGCCGGAGCGGCACAGCCGAAGTGGCACCTGAATTGAATTTAAAATAATAATATAATTATAAAGTAAATTTAAAAATAAAAATATGTTTAAAAAAGTTAAAATTAAAAATAAAATGTTTAAATTTAAAAATAAAAATGAAAAATGCCTGAGCGAGCGCGGCGGGTCGGAACTGGATTGCGGCGCTCGTTGACGAACAGCAGCCAGAAAATGCAAATCTTTAGCAAAAAATTATAAAAATAAACAAATAAATTACATGCATAACCTGGACAATTAAGACCAAAAAACCAAACAACAAAAAGAGCACGTTGTTGTTGTTGTTGTTCCCGTTGATGACGCTTGCGCACGGCTTCTCCAAAAGGTGGTCGGCAAAGGACCCCAGGTGTGCGGCGTTCAGGCACTCCACGGGTTTGGTGTAGTCCTCCGGTCTGATGCAGACCGCATCATCCCGGGGACAAACGCAGCCCTGGACAAGAACCCAGGAGATGTTGGTGGGTCGGAGAACGGACAGACTCATTTTCGGAGTGGAGAACAGAAAAAAGCTTAAACCAAAAAATTTTAAAAAAGATCAGAAAAAGAATTAAATTTAAAAATTTTAAATTGGGCCAAAAATCTAGAGAGAGTAAGAGAACCCCATCACAATAATTTGGGGAAATGATCACAAATGAAAGACTACATATGCCCCCCCCCCCCCCCCCCCCCCTCTGGGGAAATGATCACAAATGAAAGACTGAAAGACTACATATGCCCCCCCCCCCTCCCTGCCCCCCCCCCCCATGCTTACATTCAACGTCCACATCCTTTGTCCAAAACTTGCCCCGCTCCAACAAAGATGTTATCGAAAATTTTATTTGTACAACAACAATTTAAATGTGCAAAAATTTGGACACAAAAGAGAATTGGGAAGGGCCGACATCCTTGGCCAACATCCAAAATTATAGAATGTAAAGAAAAGACACAGAAGAAAAAGGACCGCGCACTTATCCATTCAACCCCCCCCCCCTTCCTTTCTTCCTTCACTTCTCCCTCTCTAACCCACATCCATCCCACACCCCCCCCTCTTCCCATCTCTTCCTCTCCCACCCATTCATCTCTTCCTCCCCACCCCTTTCCTTCTCTTTCTCTCTTCACCCTTCCCCTCCTTTTGTTCATTTCCACCCCCCCCCCCCACCCGCCCCCCCCCCCATCCACCATCATCTACAGTAGCTCAAACCAAAACCAAAACCCTTCGGATCAAACCCCTAAACACCCTCGGATACCCACCGGTTAAACCCCCCTCCCCCTCCCCCCAATCAAGTCGGATATGGGTCGGATACCGACCGGCTATTAACTACTGGCTTTAAATCTACTTAATTATACGTTAAATAAGAAAAAAATTA
The DNA here is from genome assembly GCA_020449905.1 of Globodera pallida. Classification (NCBI taxonomy): domain Eukaryota; kingdom Metazoa; phylum Nematoda; class Chromadorea; order Rhabditida; family Heteroderidae; genus Globodera; species Globodera pallida. The sequence continues at coordinate 62,472 of JAIXHY010000090.1, forward strand.
AGTTTTAAGCAAATTAGGGTACTAAAAGTGCCATTTTTCGGTGCATATTTCGGCATTTTTGGTATATTTTGGTGCATATTTTGGCCTTTCTTGGTGCAGAACAATCAAAATTTTTTTGTCGCTCCGCCTTTAAACCGGTTTTTGAACGGTTTAAAAATTGCCAAAAATGGAGATTTTTGACCAAATTTTGTATCTTCCTGTGCACCAATCTGCACAAATTTGGTATCAATCGACAGCTCTCGGCGAGACAAATCAATCTAGTTGTGAAACAAGTCGATCAGAGGCGATTTGGATGCCGGCCGACTGAGTCCCAGTGTAAAGGGACATTTCAGTACCAAAAGTAAAAATGAACCCCCTTTCTCCGCAGACAGCTGTAAACAGAAAACAATAGGCTTTAAAAATTACTGTCTGTCGATAGAAAATCAAAATTGAGCATTTAAAACGGTTTTTGAACCGGTTTAAATTTTAGAAAATTAAGGAAAAAGCCACTTTTAAGTGACAAAAAAAGCCGGATAAAATAAAATGAAAGGCCGCTGGCGGCCCGCCAACAGCGAGCATGCGGAGACGGAGCAAGTAGTGGGGCGAGACGGAGGGCGGAGGAAGAAGTCTGACGAGCGCCACTGGGGGGCGAGCGCGCGGGGACCCGCGAAGCGGGCGCGCGCGCAGACTTCTTCCGGAGCCCGGAGTCTCGCCCCACCTACTGGCCGCCTTAGTCGAGTGTGCGGTACTTTGGCTGCTATTTTCCACTTTACTGTCTAACTTTTCCCGTATCGGTTTTTAATGGTACTGAAATGTCCCTTTACACTGGGACTCAGTCGGCCGGTATCCAAATGGCGTCTGATCGTGTCCCAACACATCTAGATCGATTTGACTCGTCGAGTGCTGCGAATGATACTAAATTAATTTGTTGCAATTGGTCCACAGGAAGATACAAAATTTTGGTCAAAAATCTCCATTTTTAGCAATTTCTAAACCGTTCAAAAACCGGTTTAAAGGCGAAGCGACAAAAAAAGTTTGATTGTTCTATCGGTTTCAGCACCTAAGAAACCCTATAAAAGTGGTTTTGAGTGATTTCGAGTCTGGGAACTATGATACATATTTTCCGCAAATTTTGACCTTTTTGGTGCATATCGATCAGGGATGTCGATATCTCTCCTCAAAATACGATTCACGATATACGATATTTACGATACACCAAAATACGATACGATTTTTTTTACGATACCCGATACGGCCAAAGCCGATAGGCGCCGCCGAGAAAAATTTGAATTTTGACTCAAGTTGTTAAGAGATTTTCAAACGAAATTTTGAAAATGCGGTAGTTTTTTAAGGGTTTTAGGCAGGCGCGTATGCGGTGGGTAGGGGTAAGGGCATGCCCTCCCCCCCGAAAAGTTTTTTTTTAGAAAAAAACATAGGGGAATCCTTTGCAAAATTCGTAATTTTTGGACAATTTCTCTTAACAGATTTCGACAAAATCTTCGATTTTTTCCCGGCGGCGCCTATCGGCACCGCCGACACCCCTCCCTGGGGTCTCAAAAATTACGATACGGGTGTTTTGTAGCGAAAATCCGATACGATACGATATGGCTCTAAAATACGATATTTACGATTACGATACGATACGAAACACAGCCCTGATATCGATCCCATCCCTAATTATTAACTAGACTGTAAAAATGCCGATTATCTTTTTGGTGTTTCAATTGTCCACTGTTGCTCAAGTGTCCGAAAATTATCCGAATTTCTTTGCAAGCCAATTCTTGCTTATATGCATTTGTTGCAGCCTTTCAAATATTAAATGACACATTATTGCAGAAAACTTCAATTTCGTATTAAAACTGTCGAAATTTTCGTTGTCATACTATGACGTTTACAAAGTGCTCGAAGCAATTTTGCTTGAATCAAGTGCGGTGCCCAGCAGTACCATCAACAACAACCATTTGCCAACAAATCCTCCGCCAGCAGTGCAAGCAGTGCACACGTTTTTGAAGCAGTACTTTGTTGCCAAACTTGGTAGCAAATTAATGGGGCAGTCAAATGTGTTTAAAGTCGACTGCGCGTTCGTCCATTTGGGAAGAGAATTGGAACGGCGTTTAAAAGAGCACAACAGTTGCATTCGTTACCCTGGCTTTTCGCAATACGTCAAACGAATGGAGAAGGAATGCGGGAAAGCGCCGCACATAAAGCACGATTATTTGAGCACTCCCACCGAAAATACGCCTTCTCGCATGAGGTTTTAATATTCTTTAATTTCAATTTAGATAATCAACAAAACTGTCAAAAATTTAAAAAAAGCATTTAGTGGAGTTCAATGGAAAGCTCTAAATGAGTAGAGAAAGCATTACAGCAAAGTCGAAGTGGTTTGATAAGTTTCAAAAAGGTTATAATCTAAAACTGCCAAAAATCGGGCTTTTTCGTGGGTTTCTGATCATAACTTTTTAAAACTTTGATTTGCCGCTTAGTTTAGTTTTACAAATAGTTTCTACTCATTTAGAGCTTTCCAATGGTATAAGGTTTAACTGATTTAGTGCGGTATGAACAAAGTTATGATGTCTAAAACCAGAGGTGGCGGTTACCCGCGCGTGGTTAGCCGCGGTTAACCGCATTAATTAAAAATCACTAAAATTTTTCCAGAGTTCGAAAAATTGATTTTTCAATGCAATTATTTTCCGATCGTGTTGTATCGTCTTTTTAAAAATTAAAACAAAAAGTCATAACCGCCCGTAACCGCGGTTAGCCGCGGTTACGGGTAACCGTGCCCACGCCTGTCTAAAACTACTTCATAAAATATATGTGGCGGAATCCCGGTTTTCCCCAAAAGTCCAAGTCCCGTACTACCCTACTAAAAACTGAAAATATAAGTAAAATATATTTTTTCAAAAATTTAAATCTATTTTTGTTTTGAAGTAAACAACTCGAGATGGAATTGTTCCATGAGCCGTTGTGGAATTACGCAAGAGCAATTCAAATTGATTCGCACGCATGCGAAGGCAATCTTTTTATTTAAAATAAAATTAATTTGTTTTTATTTAAATATACGGAAAATACGAATCATTAAACGACACGCATAATTCTATCATCTCTGATTAGCAAACATTAAAAATAAATAAAACAAAATATTATTAGAATTGTTTTGTAATTTTATTTTAAAGGTTCAAAGCAAATTTGAGCAGAATTAAGTTTAGTAAAAAAAAGAAAGATTAAATGAGTTTTATGTTGGTTGAAATTTAAGAAAATATGAGTTTTTATTTTGGGTTAATTTTAAGCTGTTTTACAATTTGCTGAAGCATTGAGTCAAATTATTGATTTTAAATTAAACTCTGAGAAAAAGAACGAATATTCAATTGATGGCATAACAAAGCTTAATGAATTTTATGTTTTGCGTCAAATTATTAAACAAATTGACGATACCGAAAATTATGAAAAATTGGAGAATTTTGAAAGAAACAATTCAAAGGCGGCATTAAATGAGCTTTCGACGCTACTGAAGCAAATAATCAAGGAGTACAGCTGCACAAACAGCTCATGTCCATTACACGGACATTTTAGTTTGGCGGAATATAAAAAAAGACTTCCTAAATTTGGCCAAATATTATTCGAAACTTTCAAAAAATATTCCGAAAATGTAAAATATGACGAAAACCAGCAATTATTATCCTTTCCTTTGGCACTGAATGAACGCATTCTTGGACGACTCAATGTTTTGGTTCAGAGGTTAGGCAAAATGTCTTGGTTCAGTGGGTAGGCGAAATGTCTTTGTTCAGAGGATAGGCGAAATGTCTTGGTTCAGAGGTTAGGCAAAATGTCTTGGTTCAGAGGATAGGCGAAATGTCTTGGAATCCGTGGGCAACTTGAAGAATCAACCCAATTTTTGTCAGAAACTAAATTTGTTTATCTTTCTTAGAATTTTTAAGATTTCATTACAATACTTAATTTGTTTATTTCATACAGATTAAAATTGACATCAATTACCGACATTGGCGATAAGCTGGACTTTGTGAAAACAATTCAAAACATCGCTTCAAAGGGCAATATTGAGGTTATACCGCGCAAGAAAATTCCTCAGTTTGCGAATAAGAAACTTTTCAAATTACTTTTCACCTTGGCAATTCGTTTGTCTTCGGAAATTGGGCAAAATGATTTAGCTGAAAAATATTTGAAGACATTTTTATTTGCCTTCAATCAAAGTCTTGGGAAGACCCACATATTATATGGGTAAATAGTTAATATTTAACAGACAATAAATTTAGTTTTATTTTAGTTTTTTTGCATTAAAAATCAGAAACATAAACAAAATGGTGGAAATAAATCTGCCAACTTGGAAATTGCCATATTTCATTTATTTGGAAAATAGAAAAGAGTTAGAACAGGAAAATGCCTTAAGTGAGTGTTTTTAATTCATTTAAAAATTCGAATATATTTGTATAATTAATTCTTTTCAACAGAAAATTTCGAATTTATTCATTCATTGTCCAAATATTCACTGACAATGTATGAAATCATAAAAATGGCCAATATTCTTGGCGACATAAACGACGAACAAATTTGGATCAGCCCATCGGACCCCGAAATTTTTCTAAAAGTTTTAAATTATTTGACGGGAGTAAAAAAGCCTACGAAAAAAGTAAAAGTGCCAATTCAAAATAAGTTTTGTGTTTTGGCATATTTTGTTGAAGAATTATTGAAGAAAGCGAAGGCTAAAAACAATTTTCCCGACGACGAGGCTGTTGAATTGGCTTTGAATTTTTTTTTGGAAAAACAGAAATTGTGCGATGATAAGCCGTGGGTTAAATTAAAAAAAATAACAATAATAAAATATTTAATAAAATTCAAATGAATTTACGATTTAGAAAAGAAGAAGAAATCAGAAAACATTTCCGGGATAATATGTTGCAATACGCCAATGTAATTGAAGTTCAAATCGACCCTCATAAAGGTTTAGTTGTTTTACTTTGGGTTTATGTTTCAGAATCTCGAGTCACGGTATATTTTATAGCCCTATAGACTAGTGTTCGGTCGGTACGAGAAAGTACCGAAGCTTTTTCGGTACTTTTCGGTACTCAGGCTTCGGTACTTTACCGAAAAGTACCTACCGAACCTTTTTGGATTTTTTCGGTACTATTCAATACCGGTACTTTTTCGATACTTTACCGAAAAGTACCGACCGAAAAAATGCTAATTTTCTTGAGCCGCAATGTCCCAATACTCAATTATAAATATTAATAAAGCCAAGATTTCCAAAATAAACGATTTTTTGTTGAAAAGTTAATATAAAAATTTTGGTACCGAAAACCGAAAAAGTACCGACAATTTTTTTTCGGTACTTTTCGGTACCGGTACTTTTTCGGTACTTTACCGAAAAGTACCGACCGACCCTGCTGGCCGATCACTACTATAGACAACCCTAAAAAAATCATATTTTGCATTGTTTTTGGCCTTTTATGGTTTAAAAATTTAAATTATTGTGAATTGAACGGACTCTTTGAACAACTTGAGTACTTTACATAATTCTCACCGGAAAATTTGAGAATTCTATGCATTTTTTGGCCTTAACAATTTTTCTCTTTTTATATGGCATATAAAATATAAATGATTTTTGTTCACTTTTTTATGTTTTTTACAGAATTGCAACAAATTATCCCTCCGATAATTAAAGAACTTGAAGAGATGCTGCAAAATGGGGACTGGATGTGCGCAAGGCTAAATGCTATAAAAGAGGTTGAATGGACTTTGCTCGAATTTGACCTTAAACGACTTGAACAAACTGCCGATTGGGAACAAATTGAAAAATTGCGGGAAGAATGGCGGAAATTGTACGACGATTGGTTCATAAATGGCGGCAATGTGCCGGATTTTGCAAAAGTGATGGAACAAATGAAGAAAAATCTAAATGTTTTGCTCTCGGCCAAGTCTGAAGCATCAGCCAAAAGATTGGACTGATCACCTCCTTCGATCGCCAATTCTTTTTCCAATTCTCTCCATTAAATTCTTTTTCCTTTCATTTCTTTTAAACACCATTATCCTTACACAACAACTAATCATCAAACTATTCCTGTTACTTTTTGGACTCGTTTTCATTAAAGTTACTATTTTGGTGGTAAATTTCTAATTACGGAAAGTTAAAATAGGGTTGAACCCCGTCCCCGACACCGTAAATTTTGGGCCATTTTTCGGGGATATCCCCGACCCCGACACTTCTAACCTCAAATCCTAGCCCTGGTGGTTTGTCTGTCGGCAATTCAAATGTTCGGTTTCAAACCCGATTGTATGCAAGCGCTTTTTTTTCTGAAAAAAACTCAACTTTGGGACAAATTTATGAATTTTTTAAATATTCACCCAATTTTGCGCAAAAAATAAATGAAACATTTTGTGAATTGTCATCAAAAGATATGCTTTTTCCCCAAAAATCCCAAAATATGCTTTTTCCCCAAAACCCCCAAAATATGCTTTTTCCCTCAAAACCCCAAAATATGCTTTTTCCCCAAAAATCCCAAAATATGCTTTTTCCCCAAAAACCCCAAAATATGCTTTTTCCCTCAAAACCCCAAAATATGCTTTTTCCCCAAAACCCCCAAAATATGCTTTTCCCCCAAAAATCCCAAAATATGCTTTTTCCCCAAAAACCCCAAAATATGCTTTTTTCCCCAAAACCCCCAAAATATGCTTTTTCCCTCAAAACCCCAAAATATGCTTTTTCCCCAAAAATCCCAAAATATGCTTTTTCCCCAAAAACCCCAAAATATGCTTTTTCCCTCAAAACCCCAAAATATGCTTTTTCCCCAAAACCCCCAAAATATGCTTTTCCCCAAAAACCCCAAAATATGCTTTTTCCCCAAAACCCCCAAAATATGCTTTTTCCCCAAAACCCCCAAAATATGCTTTTCCCCAAAAACCCCAAAATATGCTTTTCCCCAAAACCCACAAAATATGCTTTTCCCCAAAAACCCCAAAATATGCTTTTTCCCCAAAAACCCCAAAATATGCTTTTTCCCCAAAACCCCCAAAATATGCTTTTCCCCAAAAACCCCAAAATATGCTTTTTCCCCAAAACCCCCAAAATATGCTTTTCCCCAAAAACCCCAAAATATGCTTTTTCCCCAAAACCCCCAAAATATGCTTTTTCCCCAAAACCCCCAAAATATGCTTTTCCCCAAAACCCCCAAAATATGCTTTTTCCCCAAAACCCCCAAAATATGCTTTTTCCCTCAAAACCCCAAAATATGCTTTTTCCCCAAAAATCCCAAAATATGCTTTTTCCCCAAAACCCCCAAAATATGCTTTTTCCCTCAAAACCCCAAAATATGCTTTTTCCCCAAAAATCCCAAAATATGCTTTTTCCCCAAAAACCCCAAAATATGCTTTTTCCCTCAAAACCCCAAAATATGCTTTTCCCCAAAAACCCCAAAATATGCTTTTTCCCCAAAACCCCCAAAATATGCTTTTTCCCCAAAACCCCCAAAATATGCTTTTCCCCAAAAACCCCAAAATATGCTTTTCCCCAAAACCCACAAAATATGCTTTTCCCCAAAAACCCCAAAATATGCTTTTTCCCCAAAAACCCCAAAATATGCTTTTTCCCCAAAAACCCCAAAATATGCTTTTTCCCCAAAAACCCCAAAATATGCTTTTTCCCCAAAAACCCCAAAATATGCTTTTTCCCCAAAACCCCCAAAATATGCTTTTCCCCAAAAACCCCAAAATATGCTTTTTCCCCAAAACCCCCAAAATATGCTTTTTCCCCAAAACCCCCAAAATATGCTTTTCCCCAAAACCCCCAAAATATGCTTTTTCCCCAAAACCCCCAAAATATGCTTTTTCCCTCAAAACCCCAAAATATGCTTTTTCCCCAAAAATCCCAAAATATGCTTTTTCCCCAAAACCCCCAAAATATGCTTTTTCCCTCAAAACCCCAAAATATGCTTTTTCCCCAAAAATCCCAAAATATGCTTTTTCCCCAAAACCCCCAAAATATGCTTTTTCCCCAAAACCCCCAAAATATGCTTTTTCCCTCAAAACCCCAAAATATGCTTTTTCCCCAAAAATCCCAAAATATGCTTTTTCCCCAAAAACCCCAAAATATGCTTTTTCCCTCAAAACCCCAAAATATGCTTTTCCCCAAAAACCCCAAAATATGCTTTTTCCCCAAAAATCCCAAAATATGCTTTTTCCCCAAAAACCCCAAAATATGCTTTTTCCCTCAAAACCCCAAAATATGCTTTTCCCCAAAAACCCCAAAATATGCTTTTTCCCCAAAACCCCCAAAATATGCTTTTTCCCCCAAAACCCCCAAAATATGCTTTTCCCCAAAAACCCCAAAATATGCTTTTCCCCAAAACCCACAAAATATGCTTTTCCCCAAAAACCCCAAAATATGCTTTTTCCCCAAAACCCCCAAAATATGCTTTTCCCCAAAAACCCCAAATATGCTTTTTCCCCAAAACCCCCAAAATATGCTTTTTCCCCAAAACCCCCAAAATATGCTTTTCCCCAAAACCCCCAAAATATGCTTTTCCCCAAAACCCCCAAAATATGCTTTTTCCCCAAAACCCCCAAAATATGCTTTTCCCCAAAACCCCCAAAATATGCTTTTCCCCAAAACCCCCAAAATATGCTTTTTCCCCAAAACCCCCAAAATATGCTTTTTCCCTCAAAACCCCAAAATATGCTTTTTCCCCAAAAATCCCAAAATATGCTTTTTCCCCAAAAATCCCAAAATATGCTTTTTCCCTCAAAACCCCAAAATATGCTTTTTCCCCAAAAATCCCAAAATATGCTTTTTCCCCCAAAACCCCCAAAATATGCTTTTTCCCCAAAACCCCCAAAATATGCTTTTTCCCTCAAAACCCCAAAATATGCTTTTTCCCCAAAACCCCCAAAATATGCTTTTTCCCTCAAAACCCCAAAATATGCTTTTTCCCTCAAAACCCCAAAATATGCTTTTTCCCCAAAAATCCCAAAATATGCTTTTTCCCCAAAAACCCCAAAATATGCTTTTTCCCCAAAACCCCCAAAATATGCTTTTTCCCTCAAAACCCCAAAATATGCTTTTTCCCCAAAAATCCCAAAATATGCTTTTCCCCAAAAACCCCAAAATATGCTTTTTCCCCAAAACCCCCAAAATATGCTTTTTCCCCAAAACCCCCAAAATATGCTTTTCCCCAAAAACCCCAAAATATGCTTTTCCCCAAAACCCACAAAATATGCTTTTCCCCAAAAACCCCAAAATATGCTTTTTCCCCAAAAACCCCAAAATATGCTTTTTCCCCAAAAATCCCAAAATATGCTTTTTCCCCAAAAACCCCAAATATGCTTTTTCCCCAAAAACCCCAAAATATGCTTTTTCCCTCAAAACCCCAAAATATGCTTTTTCCCCAAAACCCCCAAAATATGCTTTTCCCCAAAAACCCCAAAATATGCTTTTTCCCCAAAACCCCCAAAATATGCTTTTTCCCCAAAACCCCCAAAATATGCTTTTTCCCCAAAAACCCCAAAATATGCTTTTCCCCAAAACCCCCAAAATATGCTTTTTCCCCAAAACCCCCAAAATATGCTTTTTCCCTCAAAACCCCAAAATATGCTTTTTCCCCAAAACCCCCAAAATATGCTTTTTCCCCAAAACCCCCAAAATATGCTTTTTCCCCAAAACCCCCAAAATATGCTTTTCCCCAAAACCCCCAAAATATGCTTTTCCCCAAAAACCCCAAAATATGCTTTTTCCCCAAAAACCCCAAAATATGCTTTTTCCCCAAAAACCCCAAAATATGCTTTTTCCCTCAAAACCCCAAAATATGCTTTTTCCCCAAAACCCCCAAAATATGCTTTTCCCCAAAAATCCCAAAATATGCTTTTTCCCCAAAACCCCCAAAATATGCTTTTTCCCCAAAACCCCCAAAATATGCTTTTTCCCCAAAACCCCCAAAATATGCTTTTTCCCCAAAACCCCCAAAATATGCTTTTCCCCAAAACCCCCAAAATATGCTTTTCCCCAAAAACCCCAAAATATGCTTTTTCCCCAAAAACCCCAAAATATGCTTTTCCCCAAAAACCCCAAAATATGCTTTTCCCCAAAACCCCCAAAATATGCTTTTCCCCAAAAACCCCAAAATATGCTTTTTCCCCAAAAACCCCAAAATATGCTTTTCCCCAAAAACCCCAAAATATGCTTTTCCCCAAAACCCACAAAATATGCTTTTTCCCTCAAAACCCCAAAATATGCTTTTTCCCCAAAAAATCCCAAAATATGCTTTTTCCCCAAAAACCCCAAAATATGCTTTTTCCCCAAAACCCCCAAAATATGCTTTTTCCCTCAAAACCCCAAAATATGCTTTTTCCCCAAAAATCCCAAAATATGCTTTTTCCCCAAAACCCCCAAAATATGCTTTTTCCCCAAAACCCCCAAAATATGCTTTTTCCCCAAAAACCCCAAAATATGCTTTTCCCCAAAAACCCCAAAATATGCTTTTCCCCAAAACCCACAAAATATGCTTTTTCCCTCAAAACCCCAAAATATGCTTTTTCCCCAAAAATCCCAAAATATGCTTTTTCCCCAAAAACCCCAAAATATGCTTTTTCCCCAAAACCCCCAAAATATGCTTTTTCCCTCAAAACCCCAAAATATGCTTTTTCCCCAAAAATCCCAAAATATGCTTTTTCCCCAAAACCCCCAAAATATGCTTTTTCCCCAAAACCCCCAAAATATGCTTTTTCCCTCAAAACCCCAAAATATGCTTTTTCCCCAAAAATCCCAAAATATGCTTTTTCCCCAAAACCCCCAAAATATGCTTTTTCCCTCAAAACCCCAAAATATGCTTTTTCCCCAAAAATCCCAAAATATGCTTTTTCCCCAAAACCCCCAAAATATGCTTTTTCCCCAAAACCCCCAAAATATGCTTTTTCCCTCAAAACCCCAAAATATGCTTTTTCCCCAAAAATCCCAAAATATGCTTTTTCCCCAAAAACCCCAAAATATGCTTTTTCCCTCAAAACCCCAAAATATGCTTTTTCCCCAAAACCCCCAAAATATGCTTTTTCCCCAAAACCCCCAAAATATGCTTTTTCCCCAAAACCCCCAAAATATGCTTTTTCCCCAAAACCCCCAAAATATGCTTTTTCCCTCAAAACCCCAAAATATGCTTTTTCCCCAAAAATCCCAAAATATGCTTTTTCCCCAAAACCCCCAAAATATGCTTTTTCCCTCAAAAACCCCAAAATATGCTTTTTCCCCAAAAACCCCAAAATATGCTTTTTCCCCAAAACCCCCAAAATATGCTTTTTCCCTCAAAACCCCAAAATATGCTTTTTCCCCAAAAATCCCAAAATATGCTTTTTCCCCAAAACCCCCAAAATATGCTTTTTCCCCAAAACCCCCAAAATATGCTTTTTCCCTCAAAACCCCAAAATATGCTTTTTCCCCAAAAATCCCAAAATATGCTTTTTCCCCAAAACCCCCAAAATATGCTTTTTCCCTCAAAACCCCAAAATATGCTTTTTCCCCAAAAATCCCAAAATATGCTTTTTCCCCAAAACCCCCAAAATATGCTTTTTCCCCAAAACCCCCAAAATATGCTTTTTCCCTCAAAACCCCAAAATATGCTTTTTCCCCAAAAATCCCAAAATATGCTTTTTCCCCAAAAACCCCAAAATATGCTTTTTCCCTCAAAACCCCAAAATATGCTTTTTCCCCAAAACCCCCAAAATATGCTTTTTCCCCAAAACCCCCAAAATATGCTTTTTCCCTCAAAACCCCAAAATATGCTTTTTCCCCAAAAATCCCAAAATATGCTTTTTTCCCCAAAAACCCCAAAATATGCTTTTTCCCTCAAAACCCCAAAATATGCTTTTTCCCCAAAAATCCCAAAATATGCTTTTTCCCCAAAAACCCCAAAATATGCTTTTTCCCTCAAAACCCCAAAATATGCTTTTTCCCCCAAAAATCCCAAAATATGCTTTTTCCCCAAAAACCCCAAAATATGCTTTTTCCCCCAAAACCCCCAAAATATGCTTTTTCCCCAAAACCCCCAAAATATGCTTTTTCCCCAAAACCCCAAATATGCTTTTCCCCAAAAACCCCAAAATATGCTTTTTCCCCAAAACCCCCAAAATATGCTTTTTCCCCAAAACCCCCAAAATATGCTTTTCCCCAAAAAACCCCAAAATATGCTTTTCCCCAAAACCCACAAAATATGCTTTTTCCCTCAAAACCCCAAAATATGCTTTTTCCCCAAAACCCCCAAAATATGCTTTTTCCCCAAAACCCCCAAAATATGCTTTTCCCCAAAAACCCCAAAATATGCTTTTTCCCAAAAACCCCAAAATATGCTTTTTCCCCAAAACCCCCAAAATATGCTTTTTCCCCAAAACCCCCAAATATGCTTTTTCCCTCAAAACCCCAAAATATGCTTTTTCCCCAAAAATCCCAAAATATGCTTTTTCCCCAAAACCCCCAAAATATGCTTTTTCCCTCAAAACCCCAAAATATGCTTTTTTCCCCAAAAATCCCAAAATATGCTTTTTCCCCAAAACCCCCAAAATATGCTTTTTCCCCAAAACCCCCAAAATATGCTTTTTCCCCAAAACCCCCAAAATATGCTTTTTCCCCAAAACCCCCAAAATATGCTTTTCCCCAAAACCCCCAAAATATGCTTTTCCCCAAAAACCCCAAAATATGCTTTTTCCCCAAAAACCCCAAAATATGCTTTTCCCCAAAAACCCCAAAATATGCTTTTCCCCAAAACCCCCAAAATATGCTTTTCCCCAAAAACCCCAAAATATGCTTTTTCCCCAAAAACCCCAAAATATGCTTTTCCCCAAAAACCCCAAAATATGCTTTTCCCCAAAACCCACAAAATATGCTTTTTCCCTCAAAACCCCAAAATATGCTTTTTCCCCAAAAATCCCAAAATATGCTTTTTCCCCAAAAACCCCAAAATATGCTTTTTTCCCAAAACCCCCAAAATATGCTTTTTCCCTCAAAACCCCAAAATATGCTTTTTCCCCAAAAATCCCAAAATATGCTTTTTCCCCAAAACCCCCAAAATATGCTTTTTCCCCAAAACCCCCAAAATATGCTTTTTCCCCAAAAACCCCAAAATATGCTTTTCCCCAAAAACCCCAAAATATGCTTTTCCCCAAAACCCACAAAATATGCTTTTTCCCTCAAAACCCCAAAATATGCTTTTTCCCCAAAAATCCCAAAATATGCTTTTTCCCCAAAAACCCCAAAATATGCTTTTTCCCCAAAACCCCCAAAATATGCTTTTTCCCTCAAAAACCCCAAAATATGCTTTTTCCCCAAAAATCCCAAAATATGCTTTTTCCCCAAAACCCCCAAAATATGCTTTTTCCCCAAAACCCCCAAAATATGCTTTTTCCCTCAAAACCCCAAAATATGCTTTTTCCCCAAAAATCCCAAAATATGCTTTTTCCCCAAAACCCCCAAATATGCTTTTTCCCTCAAAACCCCAAAATATGCTTTTTCCCCAAAAATCCCAAAATATGCTTTTTCCCCAAAACCCCCAAAATATGCTTTTTCCCCAAAACCCCCAAAATATGCTTTTTCCCTCAAAACCCCAAAATATGCTTTTTCCCCAAAAATCCCAAAATATGCTTTTTCCCCAAAACCCCCAAAATATGCTTTTTCCCTCAAAACCCCAAAATATGCTTTTTCCCCAAAAATCCCAAAATATGCTTTTTCCCCAAAACCCCCAAAATATGCTTTTTCCCCAAAACCCCCAAAATATGCTTTTTCCCTCAAAACCCCAAAATATGCTTTTTCCCCAAAAATCCCAAAATATGCTTTTTCCCCAAAACCCCCAAAATATGCTTTTTCCCTCAAAACCCCAAAATATGCTTTTTCCCCAAAAATCCCAAAATATGCTTTTTCCCCAAAACCCCCAAAATATGCTTTTTCCCCAAAACCCCCAAAATATGCTTTTTCCCTCAAAACCCCAAAATATGCTTTTTCCCCAAAAATCCCAAAATATGCTTTTTCCCCAAAAACCCCAAAATATGCTTTTTCCCTCAAAACCCCAAAATATGCTTTTTCCCCAAAACCCCCAAAATATGCTTTTTCCCCAAAACCCCCAAAATATGCTTTTTCCCCAAAACCCCCAAAATATGCTTTTTCCCCAAAACCCCCAAAATATGCTTTTTCCCTCAAAACCCCAAAATATGCTTTTTCCCCAAAAATCCCAAAATATGCTTTTTCCCCAAAACCCCCAAAATATGCTTTTTCCCTCAAAACCCCAAAATATGCTTTTTCCCCAAAAACCCCAAAATATGCTTTTTCCCCAAAACCCCCAAAATATGCTTTTTCCCTCAAAACCCCAAAATATGCTTTTTCCCCAAAAATCCCAAAATATGCTTTTTCCCCAAAACCCCCAAAATATGCTTTTTCCCCAAAACCCCCAAAATATGCTTTTTCCCTCAAAACCCCAAAATATGCTTTTTCCCCAAAAATCCCAAAATATGCTTTTTCCCCAAAACCCCCAAAATATGCTTTTTCCCTCAAAACCCCAAAATATGCTTTTTCCCCAAAAATCCCAAAATATGCTTTTTTCCCCAAAACCCCCAAAATATGCTTTTTCCCCAAAACCCCCAAAATATGCTTTTTCCCTCAAAACCCCAAAATATGCTTTTTCCCCAAAAATCCCAAAATATGCTTTTTCCCCAAAAACCCCAAAATATGCTTTTTCCCTCAAAACCCCAAAATATGCTTTTTCCCCAAAACCCCCAAAATATGCTTTTTCCCCAAAACCCCCAAAATATGCTTTTTCCCTCAAAACCCCAAAATATGCTTTTTCCCCAAAAATCCCAAAATATGCTTTTTCCCCAAAAACCCCAAAATATGCTTTTTCCCTCAAAACCCCAAAATATGCTTTTTCCCCAAAAATCCCAAAATATGCTTTTTCCCCAAAAACCCCAAAATATGCTTTTTCCCTCAAAACCCCAAAATATGCTTTTTCCCCAAAAATCCCAAAATATGCTTTTTCCCCAAAAACCCCAAAATATGCTTTTTTCCCCAAAACCCCCAAAATATGCTTTTTCCCCAAAACCCCCAAAATATGCTTTTTCCCCAAAACCCCCAAAATATGCTTTTTCCCTCAAAACCCCAAAATATGCTTTTTCCCCAAAAATCCCAAAATATGCTTTTTCCCCAAAACCCCCAAAATATGCTTTTTCCCTCAAAACCCCAAAATATGCTTTTTCCCCAAAACCCCCAAAATATGCTTTTTCCCTCAAAACCCCAAAATATGCTTTTTCCCCAAAAATCCCAAAATATGCTTTTTCCCCAAAACCCCCAAAATATGCTTTTTCCCCAAAACCCCCAAAATATGCTTTTTCCCTCAAAACCCCAAAATATGCTTTTTCCCCAAAAATCCCAAAATATGCTTTTTCCCCAAAACCCCCAAAATATGCTTTTTCCCCAAAACCCCCAAAATATGCTTTTTCCCTCAAAACCCCAAAATATGCTTTTTCCCCAAAAATCCCAAAATATGCTTTTTCCCCAAAAACCCCAAAATATGCTTTTTCCCTCAAAACCCCAAAATATGCTTTTTCCCCAAAACCCCCAAAATATGCTTTTTCCCCAAAACCCCCAAAATATGCTTTTTCCCTCAAAACCCCAAAATATGCTTTTTCCCCAAAAATCCCAAAATATGCTTTTTCCCCAAAAACCCCAAAATATGCTTTTTCCCTCAAAACCCCAAAATATGCTTTTTCCCCAAAAATCCCAAAATATGCTTTTTCCCCAAAAACCCCAAAATATGCTTTTTCCCCAAAACCCCCAAAATATGCTTTTTCCCCAAAACCCCCAAAATATGCTTTTTCCCCAAAACCCCCAAAATATGCTTTTTCCCTCAAAACCCCAAAATATGCTTTTTCCCCAAAAATCCCAAAATATGCTTTTTCCCCAAAACCCCCAAAATATGCTTTTTCCCTCAAAACCCCAAAATATGCTTTTTCCCCAAAAATCCCAAAATATGCTTTTTCCCCAAAACCCCCAAAATATGCTTTTTCCCCAAAACCCCCAAAATATGCTTTTTCCCTCAAAACCCCAAAATATGCTTTTTCCCCAAAAATCCCAAAATATGCTTTTTCCCCAAAAACCCCAAAATATGCTTTTTCCCTCAAAACCCCAAAATATGCTTTTTCCCCAAAAATCCCAAAATATGCTTTTTCCCCAAAAACCCCAAAATATGCTTTTTCCCCAAAACCCCCAAAATATGCTTTTTCCCTCAAAACCCCAAAATATGCTTTTTCCCCAAAAATCCCAAAATATGCTTTTCCCCAAAACCCACAAAATATGCTTTTCCCCAAAAACCCCAAAATATGCTTTTTCCCCAAAAACCCCAAAATATGCTTTTTCCCTCAAAACCCCAAAATATGCTTTTTCCCCAAAAATCCCAAAATATGCTTTTTCCCCAAAAACCCCAAAATATGCTTTTTCCCCAAAACCCCCAAAATATGCTTTTTCCCCAAAACCCCCAAAATATGCTTTTTCCCCAAAACCCCCAAAATATGCTTTTTCCCTCAAAACCCCAAAATATGCTTTTTCCCCAAAAATCCCAAAATATGCTTTTTCCCCAAAAACCCCAAAATATGCTTTTTCCCCAAAACCCCCAAAATATGCTTTTTCCCTCAAAACCCCAAAATATGCTTTTTCCCCAAAACCCCCAAAATATGCTTTTTCCCTCAAAACCCCAAAATATGCTTTTTCCCCAAAAATCCCAAAATATGCTTTTTCCCCAAAAACCCCAAAATATGCTTTTTCCCCAAAAACCCACAAAATATGCTTTTCCCCAAAACCCACAAAATATGCTTTTCCCCAAAAACCCCAAAATATGCTTTTTCCCCAAAACCCCCAAAATATGCTTTTTCCCCAAAACCCCCAAAATATGCTTTTTCCCTCAAAACCCCAAAATATGCTTTTTCCCCAAAAATCCCAAAATATGCTTTTTCCCCAAAAACCCCAAAATATGCTTTTTCCCCAAAACCCCCAAAATATGCTTTTTCCCCAAAAATCCCAAAATATGCTTTTTCCCCAAAAACCCACAAAATATGCTTTTCCCCAAAACCCACAAAATATGCTTTTCCCCAAAAACCCCAAAATATGCTTTTTCCCCAAAACCCCCAAAATATGCTTTTTCCCCAAAACCCCCAAAATATGCTTTTTCCCTCAAAACCCCAAAATATGCTTTTTTCCCCAAAAATCCCAAAATATGCTTTTTCCCCAAAAACCCCAAAATATGCTTTTTCCCCAAAACCCCCAAAATATGCTTTTTCCCCAAAACCCCCAAAATATGCTTTTTCCCCAAAACCCCCAAAATATGCTTTTCCCCAAAAACCCCAAAATATGCTTTTCCCCAAAACCCACAAAATATGCTTTTCCCCAAAAACCCCAAAATATGCTTTTTCCCCAAAAACCCCAAAATATGCTTTTTCCCTCAAAACCCCAAAATATGCTTTTTCCCCAAAAATCCCAAAATATGCTTTTTCCCCAAAAACCCCAAAATATGCTTTTTCCCCAAAACCCCCAAAATATGCTTTTCCCCAAAAACCCCAAAATATGCTTTTTCCCCAAAACCCCCAAAATATGCTTTTTCCCTCAAAACCCCAAAATATGCTTTTTCCCCAAAACCCCCAAAATATGCTTTTTCCCCAAAACCCCCAAAATATGCTTTTTCCCTCAAAACCCCAAAATATGCTTTTTCCCCAAAAATCCCAAAATATGCTTTTTCCCCAAAACCCCCAAAATATGCTTTTTCCCTCAAAACCCCAAAATATGCTTTTTCCCCAAAAATCCCAAAATATGCTTTTTCCCCAAAACCCCCAAAATATGCTTTTTCCCTCAAAACCCCAAAATATGCTTTTTCCCCAAAAATCCCAAAATATGCTTTTTCCCCAAAACCCCCAAAATATGCTTTTTCCCCAAAACCCCCAAAATATGCTTTTTCCCTCAAAACCCCAAAATATGCTTTTTCCCCAAAAATCCCAAAATATGCTTTTTCCCCAAAAACCCCAAAATATGCTTTTTCCCTCAAAACCCCAAAATATGCTTTTTCCCCAAAAATCCCAAAATATGCTTTTTCCCCAAAAACCCCAAAATATGCTTTTTCCCCAAAACCCCCAAAATATGCTTTTTCCCTCAAAACCCCAAAATATGCTTTTTCCCCAAAAATCCCAAAATATGCTTTTCCCCAAAACCCACAAAATATGCTTTTCCCCAAAAACCCCAAAATATGCTTTTTCCCCAAAAACCCCAAAATATGCTTTTTCCCTCAAAACCCCAAAATATGCTTTTTCCCCAAAAATCCCAAAATATGCTTTTTCCCCAAAAACCCCAAAATATGCTTTTTCCCCAAAACCCCCAAAATATGCTTTTTCCCCAAAACCCCCAAAATATGCTTTTTCCCCAAAAACCCCCAAAATATGCTTTTCCCCAAAAACCCCAAAATATGCTTTTCCCCAAAACCCACAAAATATGCTTTTCCCCAAAAACCCCAAAATATGCTTTTTCCCCAAAAACCCCAAAATATGCTTTTTCCCTCAAAACCCCAAAATATGCTTTTTCCCCAAAAATCCCAAAATATGCTTTTTCCCCAAAAACCCCAAAATATGCTTTTTCCCCAAAACCCCCAAAATATGCTTTTTCCCCAAAAACCCCAAAATATGCTTTTTCCCCAAAACCCCCAAAATATGCTTTTTCCCTCAAAACCCCAAAATATGCTTTTTCCCCAAAACCCCCAAAATATGCTTTTTCCCCAAAACCCCCAAAATATGCTTTTTCCCTCAAAACCCCAAAATATGCTTTTTCCCCAAAAATCCCAAAATATGCTTTTTCCCCAAAAACCCCAAAATATGCTTTTTCCCTCAAAACCCCAAAATATGCTTTTTCCCCAAAAATCCCAAAATATGCTTTTTCCCCAAAAACCCCAAAATATGCTTTTTCCCTCAAAACCCCAAAATATGCTTTTTCCCCAAAAATCCCAAAATATGCTTTTTCCCCAAAAACCCCAAAATATGCTTTTTCCCCAAAACCCCCAAAATATGCTTTTTCCCCAAAACCCCCAAAATATGCTTTTTCCCCAAAACCCCCAAAATATGCTTTTTCCCTCAAAACCCCAAAATATGCTTTTTCCCCAAAAATCCCAAAATATGCTTTTTCCCCAAAACCCCCAAAATATGCTTTTTCCCTCAAAACCCCAAAATATGCTTTTTCCCCAAAAATCCCAAAATATGCTTTTTCCCCAAAACCCCAAAATATGCTTTTCCCCAAAACCCACAAAATATGCTTTTCCCCAAAAACCCCAAAATATGCTTTTTCCCCAAAAACCCCAAAATATGCTTTTTCCCCAAAACCCCCAAAATATGCTTTTCCCCAAAAACCCCAAAATATGCTTTTTCCCCAAAACCCCCAAAATATGCTTTTCCCCAAAAACCCCAAAATATGCTTTTTCCCCAAAACCCCCAAAATATGCTTTTCCCCAAAAACCCCAAAATATGCTTTTTCCCCAAAAACCCCAAAATATGCTTTTTCCCTCAAAACCCCAAAATATGCTTTTTCCCCAAAAATCCCAAAATATGCTTTTTCCCCAAAAACCCCAAAATATGCTTTTTCCCTCAAAACCCCAAAATATGCTTTTTCCCCAAAAATCCCAAAATATGCTTTTTCCCCAAAAACCCCAAAATATGCTTTTTCCCCAAAACCCCCAAAATATGCTTTTTCCCCAAAACCCCCAAAATATGCTTTTTCCCCAAAACCCCCAAAATATGCTTTTTCCCTCAAAACCCCAAAATATGCTTTTTCCCCAAAAATCCCAAAATATGCTTTTTCCCCAAAACCCCCAAAATATGCTTTTTCCCTCAAAACCCCAAAATATGCTTTTTCCCCAAAAATCCCAAAATATGCTTTTTCCCCAAAACCCCCAAAATATGCTTTTTCCCCAAAACCCCCAAAATATGCTTTTTCCCTCAAAACCCCAAAATATGCTTTTTCCCCAAAAATCCCAAAATATGCTTTTTCCCCAAAACCCCCAAAATATGCTTTTTCCCCAAAACCCCCAAAATATGCTTTTTCCCTCAAAACCCCAAAATATGCTTTTTCCCCAAAAATCCCAAAATATGCTTTTTCCCCAAAAACCCCAAAATATGCTTTTTCCCTCAAAACCCCAAAATATGCTTTTTCCCCAAAACCCCCAAAATATGCTTTTTCCCCAAAACCCCCAAAATATGCTTTTTCCCTCAAAACCCCAAAATATGCTTTTTCCCCAAAAATCCCAAAATATGCTTTTTCCCCAAAAACCCCAAAATATGCTTTTTCCCTCAAAACCCCAAAATATGCTTTTTCCCCAAAAATCCCAAAATATGCTTTTTCCCCAAAAACCCCAAAATATGCTTTTTCCCCAAAACCCCCAAAATATGCTTTTTCCCCAAAACCCCCAAAATATGCTTTTTCCCCAAAACCCCCAAAATATGCTTTTTCCCTCAAAACCCCAAAATATGCTTTTTCCCCAAAAATCCCAAAATATGCTTTTTCCCCAAAACCCCCAAAATATGCTTTTTCCCTCAAAACCCCAAAATATGCTTTTTCCCCAAAAATCCCAAAATATGCTTTTTCCCCAAAACCCCCAAAATATGCTTTTTCCCCAAAACCCCCAAAATATGCTTTTTCCCTCAAAACCCCAAAATATGCTTTTTCCCCAAAAATCCCAAAATATGCTTTTTCCCCAAAAACCCCAAAATATGCTTTTTCCCTCAAAACCCCAAAATATGCTTTTTCCCCAAAAATCCCAAAATATGCTTTTTCCCCAAAAACCCCAAA
Organism: Globodera pallida; assembly: GCA_020449905.1. NCBI lineage: Eukaryota > Metazoa > Nematoda > Chromadorea > Rhabditida > Heteroderidae > Globodera > Globodera pallida. Next base: position 83,293 of record JAIXHY010000090.1, read on the forward strand.
ATATGCTTTTTCCCCAAAACCCCCAAAATATGCTTTTTCCCTCAAAACCCCAAAATATGCTTTTTCCCCAAAAATCCCAAAATATGCTTTTTCCCCAAAAACCCCAAAATATGCTTTTTCCCCAAAACCCCCAAAATATGCTTTTTCCCCAAAACCCCCAAAATATGCTTTTCCCCAAAAACCCCAAAATATGCTTTTCCCCAAAACCCACAAAATATGCTTTTCCCCAAAAACCCCAAAATATGCTTTTTCCCCAAAAACCCCAAAATATGCTTTTTCCCTCAAAACCCCAAAATATGCTTTTTCCCCAAAAATCCCAAAATATGCTTTTTCCCCAAAAACCCCAAAATATGCTTTTTTCCCCAAAACCCCCAAAATATGCTTTTCCCCAAAACCCCAAAATATGCTTTTTCCCCAAAACCCCCAAAATATGCTTTTTCCCTCAAAACCCCAAAATATGCTTTTTCCCCAAAACCCCCAAAATATGCTTTTTCCCCAAAACCCCCAAAATATGCTTTTTCCCTCAAAACCCCAAAATATGCTTTTTCCCCAAAAATCCCAAAATATGCTTTTTCCCCAAAAACCCCAAAATATGCTTTTTTCCCTCAAAACCCCAAAATATGCTTTTTCCCCAAAAATCCCAAAATATGCTTTTTCCCCAAAAACCCCAAAATATGCTTTTTCCCTCAAAACCCCAAAATATGCTTTTTCCCCAAAAATCCCAAAATATGCTTTTTCCCCAAAAACCCCAAAATATGCTTTTTCCCCAAAACCCCCAAAATATGCTTTTTCCCCAAAACCCCCAAAATATGCTTTTTCCCCAAAACCCCCAAAATATGCTTTTTCCCTCAAAACCCCAAAATATGCTTTTTCCCCAAAAATCCCAAAATATGCTTTTTCCCCAAAACCCCCAAAATATGCTTTTTCCCTCAAAACCCCAAAATATGCTTTTTCCCCAAAAATCCCAAAATATGCTTTTTCCCCAAAACCCCCAAAATATGCTTTTTCCCCAAAACCCCCAAAATATGCTTTTTCCCTCAAAACCCCAAAATATGCTTTTTCCCCAAAAATCCCAAAATATGCTTTTTCCCCAAAACCCCCAAAATATGCTTTTTCCCCAAAACCCCCAAAATATGCTTTTTCCCTCAAAACCCCAAAATATGCTTTTTCCCCAAAAATCCCAAAATATGCTTTTTCCCCAAAAACCCCAAAATATGCTTTTTCCCTCAAAACCCCAAAATATGCTTTTTCCCTCAAAACCCCAAAATATGCTTTTTCCCCAAAAATCCCAAAATATGCTTTTTCCCCAAAAACCCCAAAATATGCTTTTTCCCCAAAACCCCCAAAATATGCTTTTCCCCAAAAACCCCAAAATATGCTTTTTCCCCAAAACCCCCAAAATATGCTTTTTCCCTCAAAACCCCAAAATATGCTTTTTCCCCAAAACCCCCAAAATATGCTTTTTCCCCAAAACCCCCAAAATATGCTTTTTCCCTCAAAACCCCAAAATATGCTTTTTCCCCAAAAATCCCAAAATATGCTTTTTCCCCAAAAACCCCAAATATGCTTTTTCCCTCAAAACCCCAAAATATGCTTTTTTCCCCAAAAATCCCAAAATATGCTTTTTCCCCAAAAACCCCAAAATATGCTTTTTCCCTCAAAACCCCAAAATATGCTTTTTCCCCAAAAATCCCAAAATATGCTTTTTCCCCAAAAACCCCAAAATATGCTTTTTCCCCAAAACCCCCAAAATATGCTTTTTCCCCAAAACCCCCAAAATATGCTTTTTCCCCAAAACCCCCAAAATATGCTTTTTCCCTCAAAACCCCAAAATATGCTTTTTCCCCAAAAATCCCAAAATATGCTTTTTCCCCAAAACCCCCAAAATATGCTTTTTCCCTCAAAACCCCAAAATATGCTTTTTCCCCAAAAATCCCAAAATATGCTTTTTCCCCAAAACCCCCAAAATATGCTTTTTCCCCAAAACCCCCAAAATATGCTTTTTCCCTCAAAACCCCAAAATATGCTTTTTCCCCAAAAATCCCAAAATATGCTTTTTCCCCAAAACCCCCAAAATATGCTTTTTCCCCAAAACCCCCAAAATATGCTTTTTCCCTCAAAACCCCAAAATATGCTTTTTCCCCAAAAATCCCAAAATATGCTTTTTCCCCAAAAACCCCAAAATATGCTTTTTCCCTCAAAACCCCAAAATATGCTTTTCCCCAAAACCCCCAAAATATGCTTTTTCCCCAAAACCCCCAAAATATGCTTTTTCCCTCAAAACCCCAAAATATGCTTTTTCCCCAAAAATCCCAAAATATGCTTTTTCCCCAAAAACCCCAAAATATGCTTTTTCCCTCAAAACCCCAAAATATGCTTTTTCCCCAAAAATCCCAAAATATGCTTTTTCCCCAAAAACCCCAAAATATGCTTTTTCCCCAAAACCCCCAAAATATGCTTTTTCCCCAAAACCCCCAAAATATGCTTTTTCCCCAAAACCCCCAAAATATGCTTTTTCCCTCAAAACCCCAAAATATGCTTTTTCCCCAAAAATCCCAAAATATGCTTTTTCCCCAAAACCCCCAAAATATGCTTTTTCCCTCAAAACCCCAAAATATGCTTTTTCCCCAAAAATCCCAAAATATGCTTTTTCCCCAAAACCCCCAAAATATGCTTTTTCCCCAAAACCCCCAAAATATGCTTTTTCCCTCAAAACCCCAAAATATGCTTTTTCCCCAAAAATCCCAAAATATGCTTTTTCCCCAAAACCCCAAAATATGCTTTTTCCCTCAAAACCCCAAAATATGCTTTTTCCCCAAAAATCCCAAAATATGCTTTTTCCCCAAAAACCCCAAAATATGCTTTTTCCCCAAAACCCCCAAATATGCTTTTTCCCTCAAAACCCCAAAATATGCTTTTTCCCCAAAAATCCCAAAATATGCTTTTTCCCCAAAAACCCCAAAATATGCTTTTTCCCCAAAACCCCCAAAATATGCTTTTTCCCCAAAACCCCCAAAATATGCTTTTCCCCAAAAACCCCAAAATATGCTTTTCCCCAAAACCCACAAAATATGCTTTTCCCCAAAAACCCCAAAATATGCTTTTTCCCCAAAAACCCCAAAATATGCTTTTTCCCTCAAAACCCCAAAATATGCTTTTTCCCCAAAAATCCCAAAATATGCTTTTTCCCCAAAAACCCCAAAATATGCTTTTTCCCCAAAACCCCCAAAATATGCTTTTCCCCAAAAACCCCAAAATATGCTTTTTCCCCAAAACCCCCAAAATATGCTTTTTCCCCAAAACCCCCAAAATATGCTTTTCCCCAAAAACCCCAAAATATGCTTTTCCCCAAAACCCACAAAATATGCTTTTCCCCAAAAACCCCAAAATATGCTTTTTCCCCAAAAACCCCAAAATATGCTTTTTCCCCAAAACCCCCAAAATATGCTTTTCCCCAAAAACCCCAAAATATGCTTTTTCCCCAAAACCCCCAAAATATGCTTTTCCCCAAAAACCCCAAAATATGCTTTTTCCCCAAAACCCCCAAAATATGCTTTTCCCCAAAAACCCCAAAATATGCTTTTTCCCCAAAACCCCCAAAATATGCTTTTTCCCCAAAACCCCCAAAATATGCTTTTCCCCAAAAACCCCAAAATATGCTTTTCCCCAAAAACCCCAAAATATGCTTTTCCCCAAAACCCACAAAATATGCTTTTCCCCAAAAACCCCAAAATATGCTTTTTCCCCAAAAACCCCAAAATATGCTTTTTCCCCAAAACCCCCAAAATATGCTTTTCCCCAAAAACCCCAAAATATGCTTTTTCCCCAAAACCCCCAAAATATGCTTTTCCCCAAAAACCCCAAAATATGCTTTTTCCCCAAAACCCCAAAATATGCTTTTCCCCAAAAACCCCCAAAATATGCTTTTTCCCCAAAAACCCCAAAATATGCTTTTTCCCCAAAACCCCCAAAATATGCTTTTCCCCAAAAACCCCAAAATATGCTTTTTCCCCAAAACCCCCAAAATATGCTTTTCCCCAAAAACCCCAAATATGCTTTTTCCCCAAAACCCCCAAAATATGCTTTATCCCTCAAAACCCCAAAATATGCTTTTCCCCAAAAACCCCAAAATATGCTTTTTCCCCAAAACCCCCAAAATATGCTTTTCCCCAAAAACCCCAAAATATGCTTTTCCCCAAAAACCCCAAAATATGCTTTTTCCCTCAAAACCCCAAAATATGCTTTTTCCCCAAAAATCCCAAAATATGCTTTTTCCCCAAAAACCCCAAAATATGCTTTTTCCCTCAAAACCCCAAAATATGCTTTTTCCCCAAAACCCCCAAAATATGCTTTTCCCCAAAAACCCCAAAATATGCTTTTCCCCAAAAACCCCAAAATATGCTTTTTCCCCAAAAACCCCAAAATATGCTTTTCCCCAAAAACCCCAAAATATGCTTTTTCCCCAAAAACCCCAAAATATGCTTTTTCCCTCAAAACCCCAAAATATGCTTTTTCCCCAAAACCCCCAAAATATGCTTTTCCCCAAAAACCCCAAAATATGCTTTTCCCCAAAAACCCCAAAATATGCTTTTTCCCCAAAAACCCCAAAATATGCTTTTCCCCAAAAACCCCAAAATATGCTTTTCCCCAAAACCCACAAAATATGCTTTTCCCCAAAAACCCCAAAATATGCTTTTTCCCAAAAACCCCAAAATATGCTTTTTCCCCAAAACCCCCAAAATATGCTTTTCCCCAAAAACCCCAAAATATGCTTTTTCCCCAAAACCCCCAAAATATGCTTTTCCCCAAAAACCCCAAAATATGCTTTTCCCCAAAAAACCCCAAAATATGCTTTTTCCCCAAAAACCCCAAAATATGCTTTTCCCCAAAAACCCCAAAATATGCTTTTCCCCAAAACCCACAAAATATGCTTTTCCCCAAAAACCCCAAAATATGCTTTTTCCCCAAAAACCCCAAAATATGCTTTTTCCCCAAAACCCCCAAAATATGCTTTTCCCCAAAAACCCCAAAATATGCTTTTTCCCCAAAACCCCCAAAATATGCTTTTCCCCAAAAACCCCAAAATATGCTTTTTCCCCAAAACCCCCAAAATATGCTTTTTCCCTCAAAACCCCAAAATATGCTTTTTCCCCAAAAATCCCAAAATATGCTTTTTCCCCAAAAACCCCAAAATATGCTTTTTCCCTCAAAACCCCAAAATATGCTTTTTCCCCAAAACCCCCAAAATATGCTTTTCCCCAAAAACCCCAAAATATGCTTTTCCCCAAAAACCCCAAAATATGCTTTTTCCCCAAAAACCCCAAAATATGCTTTTCCCCAAAAACCCCAAAATATGCTTTTCCCCAAAACCCACAAAATATGCTTTTCCCCAAAAACCCCAAAATATGCTTTTTCCCCAAAAACCCCAAAATATGCTTTTTCCCCAAAAACCCCAAAATATGCTTTTTCCCCAAAACCCCCAAAATATGCTTTTCCCCAAAAACCCCAAAATATGCTTTTTCCCCAAAACCCCCAAAATATGCTTTTCCCCAAAAACCCCCAAAATATGCTTTTTCCCCAAAACCCCCAAAATATGCTTTTTCCCCAAAACCCCCAAAATATGCTTTTCCCCAAAAACCCCAAAATATGCTTTTCCCCAAAAATCCCAAAATATGCTTTTTCCCCAAAAACCCCAAAATATGCTTTTTCCCCAAAACCCCCAAAATATGCTTTTTCCCTCAAAACCCCAAAATATGCTTTTTCCCCAAAAATCCCAAAATATGCTTTTTCCCCAAAAACCCCAAAATATGCTTTTTCCCCAAAAACCCCAAAATATGCTTTTTCCCCAAAACCCCCAAAATATGCTTTTCCCCAAAAACCCCAAAATATGCTTTTTCCCCAAAACCCCCAAAATATGCTTTTTCCCCAAAACCCCCAAAATATGCTTTTCCCCAAAAATCCCAAAATATGCTTTTTCCCCAAAAACCCCAAAATATGCTTTTTCCCCAAAACCCCCAAAATATGCTTTTTCCCTCAAAACCCCAAAATATGCTTTTTCCCCAAAAATCCCAAAATATGCTTTTTCCCCAAAAACCCCAAAATATGCTTTTTCCCCAAAAACCCCAAAATATGCTTTTTCCCCAAAACCCCCAAAATATGCTTTTCCCCAAAAACCCCAAAATATGCTTTTTCCCCAAAACCCCCAAAATATGCTTTTTCCCCAAAACCCCCAAAATATGCTTTTCCCCAAAAACCCCAAAATATGCTTTTTCCCCAAAAACCCCAAAATATGCTTTTTCCCCAAAACCCCCAAAATATGCTTTTCCCCAAAAACCCCAAAATATGCTTTTCCCCAAAAACCCCAAAATATGCTTTTTCCCCAAAACCCCCAAAATATGCTTTTCCCCAAAAACCCCAAAATATGCTTTTTCCCCAAAACCCCCAAAATATGCTTTTTCCCCAAAACCCCCAAAATATGCTTTTTCCCCAAAACCCCCAAAATATGCTTTTCCCCAAAAACCCCAAAATATGCTTTTTCCCAAAAACCCCAAAATATGCTTTTTCCCCAAAAACCCCAAAATATGCTTTTTCCCCAAAACCCCCAAAATATGCTTTTTCCCCAAAACCCCCAAAATATGCTTTTCCCCAAAAACCCCAAAATATGCTTTTCCCCAAAAACCCCAAAATATGCTTTTCCCCAAAAACCCCAAAATATGCTTTTTCCCCAAAACCCCCAAAATATGCTTTTCCCCAAAAACCCCAAAATATGCTTTTTCCCCAAAACCCCCAAAATATGCTTTTTCCCCAAAACCCCCAAAATATGCTTTTCCCCAAAAACCCCAAAATATGCTTTTTCCCAAAAACCCCAAAATATGCTTTTTCCCCAAAAACCCCAAAATATGCTTTTTCCCCAAAACCCCCAAAATATGCTTTTTCCCCAAAACCCCCAAAATATGCTTTTCCCCAAAAACCCCAAAATATGCTTTTTCCCAAAAACCCCAAAATATGCTTTTTCCCCAAAACCCCCAAAATATGCTTTTTCCCCAAAACCCCCAAAATATGCTTTTCCCCAAAAACCCCAAAATATGCTTTTTCCCCAAAACCCCCAAAATATGCTTTTTTCCCAAAAACCCCAAAATATGCTTTTTCCCCAAAAACCCCAAAATATGCTTTTTTCCCAAAAACCCCAAAATATGCTTTTTCCCCAAAAACCCCAAATTCGGGATTTTCTCGAAAATGCCTAACCCGAACTCAGATTTTATAGTCTCCCCATATCGGCTACCCCAAACTATGGGGGGTTTTGTGGAAACAATTTTTTGATCCGACCCTTAGTTTAAGAGTTACACCACAAAATGTGTGAAAAGGGGGTAGAAATATCTTATATAGAGAACCATATTTTCCTTATTCTTACCCTGTTTTACCGCTTTTTTTTCATGAAACAGAGGTTTAGTGTTTCACCCCATCTCTTCAAACCTCGAGAAAGTCCAATGAACAGCAATTTACAAAAACCCTCCCTGTCACGGAGGAGATCGCGAGTATGATTCTCGTCAGAACCGCCATTTAAATTTTAAAAAATATATAATATAGAAATGGGTTGTTTTTTTAATTAAAAATGTAAATAAAATTAATTAAATGATTAAGTTTATAGTTAGCGAAAAAATAAAGAGTTTATTTTTAAAAGATTTAACGCGGCTTGTTATTTTGCTTTAAACAAGTTTAGAAGCGGTCTATATTTTCAAAAAGAAAAAGAAAAAATAGGAAATTTATATTTTAAATAATGAAGCAACAAAATAATATAACTTTGCAAAGGAGCTTTAGCAACTTTAAAATGTAAAAAGTTTGTTTTTAATGTATATATAGATTAGAGGTAAATAAAGGGCCTGTTTTAAAAAGAACTGAAACAAGAGCCAAAGGAGTAGCCATTTGTTTTTGTTTATTTAAAAAATGACGAAACGTGGCCTAACGGTAAGGCACTTAGTTTGGGACCAAGGGATTGCGAGTTCGAATTTCGCCTTTTCGACCATTTAATATAAATAAGAAATATAAAAATCTTATTAAATTTCATTGGTTGTGCTTTATGTGTTTGCATTTTTTTTAAAGAGGTATTTTGCTCCTGAGGTGTTGATAGCAAGAGGAGGATTTCTTCTTTTTTTACGTTATTAAGAAATATTATTAAAAGACATTTTTGGAAACAAATATTTGTGCTTTTTGTGGAAGCTCTTCATTGAGCTCTTAAAGAGCTGCCAGAAGAGTGGTCACTTCTGTAGCTCCACCGAAAATTTTGGGAGGGCGATCAGGGAAATGGCCACATCGTGGCATGGGGCGCATGCTAAAAATGGATAAATCGCTTATATCGGGCTTAAATATGCTGGAAAACAAATATGAAGTAATATTTCGCTACTATTTTTTGTCAATAGAAAACTAAAAAGTGAGAATTTAAAGTTGTTTTTAATCGCTTGAACATTTTTAAAATTAAGGCAAAAACGACTTTTAGATAACCAAAGCCGCATAAAATAAAATGAAAGGCCGTGTAACGGCCCGCCAACAGCGAGCATGCGGAGACGGAGCAAGTAGTGGGGCGAGACGGAGGGCGGAGGAAGAAGTCTGACGAGCGCCACTGGGGGGCGAGCGCGCGGGGACCCGCGGAGCGGGAGCGCGCGGGGACCCGCGGAGCGGGAGCGCGCGCGGATTTCTTCCGGAGCCCGGAGTCTCGCCTCTAACTTTTCCCCCCGGGCTTTGGTTTACTTAAAAGTCGTTGTTTCCTTAATTTTCAAAAGTTTAAACCGGTTCAAAAACTGCTTTAAATTCTCAATTTTTATTTTCTATCGACAAATTCGTAATTTTTAAAGCCTATATGAGTGATTTTGCCAATTTTTAATGGTGCTATGTAATCTCGATTCTGATCAAATCGACCCGGACATACGGGTCATTAATTCGGTGTTAAAATTCTAAAATTTGAGACACTTGTTGTGTCCAACAAAAGTGAATGCTGTTTATCTTCCACTACCGTATGCGGACGTTGCTTTCTGATCAAATCGACCCGGACATACGGGTCATTAATTCGGTGTTAAAATTCTAAAATTTGAGACACTTGTTGTGTCCAACAAAAGTGAATGCTGTTTATCTTCCACTACCGTATGCGGA
>JAIXHY010000091.1:0-88532 GCA_020449905.1 Globodera pallida
TAATGAGCAATTAGTAATAAACCGTACATTTCTAATTATTTACACATTGCAACACGGCATTTACAAGCAATTATAAATGGACAGATGAATAAACATTTTGTTTTTGAGTTATATACAGTAACTTTGCACTATTCTTTCTATTCGTGCGTGCCGTCAATTTAAAAATTTGATTGACAATTAAAAAGTAAATTGTTTTGCTATAAAATGAAATTTAATTAGCTCTATGTTGACAAGATAAATAAATTGGCAAAATGTTTTGAGCATTTTATACCATTATTACCGATATAAACGGGCTTGGTCACCGAATGAGATGAGGGGTGAGGATAACAATAGAATCAATTGAAACTTTTAAACACAAAAGCTAAGCTATAAAAAAATTCTGGCCAAACGAGCGTTTCTGGCCATCTTTTTTGAGAATTGTCCTATAGCTTAGCTTTTGCGTTTAAAAGCTTCTAACCAGTTTCAAACTGAACCCATCAACAAATATTTTAGGCATTTTTCCGAAAATTTTCTAAGATGCAATAAAAACAAAAATTTACCCGTAAAAATCAAAGGTTTTCAAACCAAAAATAAACGTAAAAGTTTTTTCTTAAATCAAAAATACACCACCCCTAAGACCGATATTTTTTGAAAATTTTTTCTTTTCAATATTTTTAATAAAATGGTTTTTTACCTTTTTTAGTCCATATAAATCTCGACTCTGATCACGCCCAATAAGACGAAATGTACCCAAAAAAACGATGTCTAATTTAGTGTAGTTTATTATTCTTGTTTCTTTCAATCAACATTTATGATAGGTCAAAACGTGGCTCCAGACAAAAAATGAAATCGAAAAAAATTAACAAAAAAAAATTAAGCCAAAATAGCGTTTGTTTGAGTTTGTGGTAAGAATTCTTACACGGATTCATTTAGGGAAGTCTCTCAATTTGTGGTGGGTTTTTCTTCTTGCTAGAAGTTTTTTTTACTAAATTTATATTAATTTTTGTCCCAAAAGCATTTAAATGTCCATCGAATAAAATGAAAGAATTAATAAATCAAAATGGCCTCACATCGCCCACAAATTCTTCGTTTTTCTCCTTTTTGAGCGGGCATGGCCGTATGAATTCCTGTCCTCGGTCGTGAATCCACTTGTTTGACACCCATTTGACGCCGGTCAGCACGGGGCAGGCAGCCTTTTTAAAAAATAAAATTTTTAATAATTTTGGAATAAATTTTTTGCAGTAAAATACAAATTCAAATTTAAAAAAATTTTTTGCAAATAAATTTGTGCATTGAAAATAAAAAATTTTATAGCAAACTTTTCATTTTCGGAATATTCATAATTATTGTGTCGTTCAAAATTGTTTTTGGTTAATGAAATCTAAGACCAAAACTAGTGAAAATATAAACATTAATTATATTATTTATTTTAATCGCCGTAAGGCCTTTAAAATATCATAATTTAGTTTTACATGTCTTGTACGCAAGTCCCCATTCCCATCCCGGTGCAAGTTGTACCAGAACAACGCGTCGTGCATCGACGGTGCAACACCCATTTTCAAATCCGTGTACACGGTAAAGCCTCCTCTTTTTGGTTGTGACATCTGTAACAAAAAAAATGCTAAAATAATTTTATTGTTAAAAAAATTTTAATTAAAAATGCATTACGTAAAATAACACTGTGGCCACTCGGTTACCCCTCCGGTCAAATTGATTTTTCTCCTCGCGCTAAATTTAAAAAAACAATGACACATATTCCATCTGATTAGCATCTAGGTACAGTAAGTAAAGTAGAGCGGGATATTGCGATTGACTGAAATTTTGCCCCCGGGGTTTGACTAAAGAAAAGGACGCTCGAGATTCTCGTGGAGATTTTTAGAGGTTCTCGATCGAAATCTTGATCGGTTCTTAAGTCATTTCTCTAGTTTTAAAAGGGATTTAAACAATTTAATTTAAATTTTTGTTTCGATACCGATCGATTGTTCTTTAAAATAACGAGCCCGCTCTGCTCTACTTCTAGCTATTGGGCTACCGTACTGGTCCAAAGGTCGATTGCCCCCGAAGGTGAATGTTTTATAACTTTCTGTAATCTGACCTAACTTGGTCAAACATTATACCAAATGAAAATTCTCGATGAGAAAATGCAATTAATAAGCAAAACTAAGCGATTTGCTAATTATGGAAAAAGTTACAGCCAGAAAACCTCCAAAAATGGCGATTTTTTTAAAAGTTTTTTGGCAATAACTTTTTATGGATTGTCCAATCGCAAAGCTTCAGCTTAATGATAAGACTTCGCATATTTCATTTGATATTATGCTCGTCTTAATCTGTTTGGAGTTTTAAGAAAGTTATAAAACGTCTTCCACCTTCGGACAGGATGCGCGCGGCTATTGTGATCCATAATAGAGCGCGGCAAAATCGCATTTGCGGGATCCCGCTGCGGGATTTTTTTTCCGGAAAGTCGTGCGGAAGCGGATTTGCGGGATACATTCCGCAAATCTCGCAAAACGCAAAAAATGCGGGATGCGGAGCGGGATCCCGCAAAATCCCGCGCGGGATCCGCTCCGCGCCGCGCTCTAATCCATAAGCCATACCCGTGAAAAGTCGTAATGCGGATCATAGTGGCCTCCGATGCCGTAATTTGCAACCTGGAGTTCTTCCGCTGTTGCCAGATTCAAATTGGTCATGTCCTAGAAAACAAAAAATGATTAAAAAATTGTTTTTTTTTTCGAAATTTTCAACACAACATGCTAAGGCTAACATGAATGCGTTTGTTGACCCGTGCCACCACGGCATGCTCTTCATCTTTAAGCCATGCCGATTTGCTGATTCGATAGGAGGCAAACACAAGTTCCCCCGTGCTTGGGTCGTGAACAGTGGCTCGACGAAGCTATTTTTAATAAAGTTTTATTTAAACTAGGGTTGCACGGGACCGGGACTTTTGGGAAAAACCGGGACCGGGACTTGCCGGGACCAGAAAAACCGGGACCGGGACCAAGATTTTCAACCGGGACCGGTACCGGGACCGGGACCAACCGGGACTTTTCAAGGGAGAAAAATTTTTTTGTAATGTTCACTGGTAAAACAAAAAAATTTTTTTTGTTATTCAAAAATATCTTCCTTATTGTCTTTAACTTCAATTTTATAATCATCATTCTTTTTTTTGAGATTCTGCTTTACTTTGGTAGGGGAGGTGGGGTCGGCGGTGCCGATAGGCGCCGCCGAGAAAAATTTTTGAATTTTTGTTAAGAAATTTCATCAAAATTTTAACAAAATTATGCATTTTGCTTCGGAATTTCAGGGGGAAAAAAATGGTTTGCATGAGAGTGGAGGATGTCCGGCGGTGCCGACAGGCACCGCCGGAGAAAGTTTTACAAAAATTGGCAATCTTTGTTAAGGAAATGAAGCAAAAATTCAGAAAGACGTGATGAATTTATTTCAAAATTCTTGTATTCATTCTTTTTTTGCGCGCTTTTAATTAAAAAATATTAGAATATTTATTTTAAAAATATTATTAATGAGGGATGCCTATTTGAGTAGAGGGGAAAACCAATAAATAAGTGCTTGCACTCAAGCGGGTTCGAACCCAACACATACATGAGACTCACCAAAAAAGTAACCACTAAGCCATCGATTTACTAAGGACATCGAAGTAAAAAAGATTGAAATTGTCGCTCGATGATGCCATCATTAGGGGTGTAAATTTAGTCCCGGTTGGTCCCGGTCCCGGCGGGACCAAAAAACCGGGACCGGGATTTTCAGATTTTAAAAAGTCCCGTCCCGACCGGGACCGGGACCTGAAAAAACCGGGAAATCCCGTCCCGGTCCCGGTCCCGGTACCGGTCCCGTGCAACCCTAATTTAAACTAATTAATAAATATTGAAAATTTTGTACTTTTGGTGTGGCCAATTCTTTAATGACGGCAATTTCAGCATCCGATATGACACCACGAAAAATGACAACCAATGGTTCGAAGCGAACAATTTCCACTTTATGCGGTGCCAACATCAAAAAAGGCTTAAAGAAATTTTAAAAATTAAAATTAAAAATAATAATATTTTAGTATTAAATATATAAAAATACAGTCTCTGAATTTATATCAATCAAACCTTCAGTATTCAATCATTTTTTAGATTAACAAAGTACATTTTTTGCTTTATTTTATAAATATCAAAATTTTTGATTAAAATAGCAAATCCGCGCCAACCTTATCCTTTTTATAATAACAATTCAGTCGCGTAACATTCTCTGGCGGAATTTCAAATTCACCACGACATAAACTAAAAATAAAAATTTAAATTTAAAAAACAAATTTACAAATAATAAAAACCTTTCATATGAATCCCTCTCCGGTATGTCTTTGTATCGTTTGTACTCATTCTGCAACTCCGGCAATTCATTTTGATCATCAAATTCTTCTGCAGACATTTGCTCCTTGTACCATTTCAAATTACCTTTTTAAAAAAAAAACAATTTTGATTTTCAATTATTTAACAAAGGTTTTATGCACTTTAACAAAAAAATATATATAATAATAATATTTTAAACTATCGTATTTCCTAAAATAGAGCACCCTAGGGCTCTATAAAATTTATTACCAGCCGCCCTCGGATGGTTGGGTGCCATGTACACCAGTCGTCTGGTAACAGCCAACGCTCTGCTCGGGTTGCCTTGCTGGTAAAGTGCAAATGCCAAATATTCAAGAATCTCGACTTCCAGCTCATCGCTAGGCCGACGTTCCAGCGCTTCTTGCATCCATTCTAATGTGTAAAAATAGTTCTAAAAAAGTAGGTAGGTTAATTAATTATTAATTAATTAAAAACAAAGAAAAAGAGTTTAAAAACAGAAATAATTTGAACCATTGTAATTTAAAGAATTGGTTTTATTTATTCGTATATTAATATTAATTTAATTCCATTTGATTGCCTTAATGGTGTAAAATATAATAAACATTTTCATTGAAATTTTAAAACTTTGCTTAAAAGCTTAAAATTTATATAAAAAAATAGTTTATTAATCACCTTTATTTTATCAATTTAATTTTATTGAATTGGCTTAGCACGCGGTACCTTTTGGTTGTAGGCGGCCCGTCCGACTTCAAAACAGTCGTGCGCGCTTAAGCCCGTGCCAACATATTCACCACCAACATAACCGTTTGCAAGATCACCACTTTTTAGCAGATATGTATCCTAAAATTATGCATTTTTATCTTTTTTTTTGAAACATAATTTTAAATAAATAATTTTTAAATCTAATCATGATCAATCAGCTGATCAAAGCAAAATTTAATCAGAATCCAATTGTTAGAGCGGATCAGATTATGTGGATTGATTTTTTTAGATATTTGTTATTCCAAAATTTAATTATGGTTTTATGTTTGCCTGAAGCCTTAACAATCCCTGAGCAGCGCCTTCGAGGTCTTCATTGTCCGGATATTTTATCTAAAATTAAAAATTAAGTTATGATAAATGTAGGCATATTATTTGAATAATAAGATTATTCGAATGTTGCTAGTAAAATTTGAAAATTTTTTCTTTATTGTTTCTATATTTTTTTCGAATTTTAATTTTTACTAATAAATTTTGTGAAAATATTTTTAAAAAATTTTACTATAGAAAAATTCGAATAATCTTAATATTCAAATAATATGCCGACATATACATATTTTATTGTCAACAAAACCGAATTGTGCATTCGTTCGCCAGTGATGTTACTGATGAACAATTCCCCCTGATTTGCGTTCATTAAATTTTTGATGTTTTTCCATTCTCGTGCCAGCCGCTTGATCAGCAAATATGCGCTCACTGGATTTGACACCATTGTTTCCTATTTGAAAAAGCTATCGAATATTAAAAATATATATAATTTAATCAAAATTTCATTAATTACCATTAAATGACAACAAAACGCTAACGCTTGTTAATTATTATTAAAAACAAAACAATTGTTTTTTAAAGTTACTTCGTTGTCCGCAAATGTTCGCTGTTGTTTTTGTTCAGTTATTGTACGAGCATATTCCTCCGCCAGGCTAAATAAAATTTTCCAAAATTACAAAAAAACATTTATTTAATTTTATTGGCACTTTCCCCATTTGTTTAGCGGTTTTAGCAATTTTTCATTAAAAGTTTAAAATTAAAACAAAAAATTAATCTCAACTTTTCTTTGAAAATTTGTCCCAATTTTTCTACTTGCTGAGCTGTTCCAGCCTGATCTTCTCGGACTGAATGTACTGCTCCAGCAGCCCTGACGTGGTCACCGCTTCGCTGGTCAACAAATTCTCCAAATCCACCATTGCCGTAAAAACATCAGCTTTTGCGCAATTTAATATGTTGAAAAAAATCAGTAAATTAAAAAAGTACTGCATTTTGTAGCAGTTAACTTGGATAATCGACTGAAGTGAAAAAGTGCAAATTATGGAAATATTTTATTGAAAAAATATTTTCTCGAAAATGTACGGTTTGTTAATTTTTAGGATTATTTTTTTCTAAAATTGTTTCATTTAATAGAATGTTCAGGTAATTATTGTTCTGATGGAATTGAAGAAAAAAGCAAAATGAATCAATTTCTTATAGTGGATAAAGACGGATCTTTGCGATTACGTAAAAAAAAATTGAGGTTCGTCAAATGCGCACTGCGCTCGGATGACCCAAAAAATTTTTGCAATTTGTCAAACAATTTATTATTTGCGTATTTAATAAATAAAGAAATAACAATTAAACGAATTTTTAATAAATGCACTAATAAATATATAGTTTTTTGACCAAATTTTTTGCACAATTTTTGTAGAAGTATTATTTAGTTTGGTCGTGACTTTAATTTATATACCAACATAAAAATAAATAAAAATATTATTTAAAAATAATAAAATTTTAAGTGAAGAATTTTTGGATATTTAAATAGTGGAATTGAATGACGTTTCCTTAACTCAAACCAGCACCGAATGAATGAATGACAAATGTATTAGGTTGTGTGTGTACTTTGGTGCATGGTCTCAATTATTGGTGCGCGATGCGCGACTTTTTCTGATCACCACCATTTTAGCCCGGGGCTAAATATCCTTACACCCCCCGGGGGGATTGGGGCGGTTGGGAGAAAAGAATTCTTTTTGTTAATAAAGCAACGTTGCGCTAACTGAATAGAGAGTAATAATTAATTATTCTAATATAAATTACCGTCATAAATCGATTCATTGCAAAAATTGATAACAAATGATTGAATAGAAATTACAAATTGTGGGACAGAATCATTGCATACATATGGGGACAAATTTTCTCAATGTTAGCTTCTGCTACTGACCAGATCAGCATCATACATAATGGTCCTGATATTTTAAACAGTGATCGAGCTCAGATTATGTTGATTGTAATCAAAATCAAAATCAAAATTAATTAGTATAGTTAGTATCAAAATAATCCTATGAATACGTTACACATAACTTTTAATACTTAAAATAAAATAAACATAAAATGAATGCTTACGAAAATAAATTAGGACAGAAAAAGCGCACTCGGTTTTCAAAAATGCCAAATTTAGGTTTCAGAGATTTTTGCTACATGTCTCAAATCGCTGCCTATACGGTTTAGGAGAATTAATGTAATATTATATATGTTTTTAAATAAAATTTAAATAAAACCATTTTTTGGTGCCGCATTTTCCGGGTAGCCGCCGGGCTTTGATCCTGCCGCCCCAAGCGCCAAAACCTTGGGGGAGGGTGGAAGCAGCCCTTTGATGTCGCCGCCACGCAAACCTATAGCCATATAATCTTTTTTTTTCACTAACTAACTAATGTTTATTATACATAAAATTGTGGCAAAATTACGCCAATTTTGACATAAATCCATAAATGTACATGCCTTTCCCCCAAATTTTTGGCATGCCAAGGATGGCGGTGGGGTGAGTCCTGAGTTAATATGAAGGGAAGAAGTACTTTTCCATTTTTGTGAAACAATGGCAACGCCTAAGTGAATATTGGCATAAATCCAAAATATCCATCGATTTCACAAGAAAAAAAGAATTGGGCATCCAATCAAATGCTTTTTTTATATGGCATTTATGCCTAAGCCTAAATATAATTCTCATACACAAAGCCATGCCCATTTCAACAATTGAAGCATGTCACAAAGCCATGCCCATCTCAACAATTGAAGCATGTCACAAAGCCATGCCCATCTCAACAATTGAAGCATGTCACAAAGCCATGCCCATCTCAACAATTGAAGCATGTCACAAAGCCATGCCCATCTCAACAATTGAAGCATGTCACAAATCCATGCCCATCTCAACAATTGAAGCATGCGCAATTTTTATTTTTTTTCTGACTAGTGGACATGGGCGGGCATACGCTAAATCGATAAGCGCCCAAACGCTGCCACTTTAATTCATTTAATAAAATCATATTGCGTAAAGATTTTCAAAGACAATAGCGTTTCGCAGAATTTGTCTAAATACCGTATTTCCTAAAATATAGCCCCCCCCCCCCCAAAATAGACCCCCCCCTGAAATAGAACCCCCCTTTTTGGAGTGGTTGAAAAATAGACCCCCTCCCCTAAAATAGAGCCCCCCCCCCCAATTTTTGAATTTTTTTTTAAAAGTAAAAATCTCTTAATTTTCTGCATTTTATTAATTCTTCCGATTTTGCTGAACAAAAAAATTGGCAATTTTGAAAAAATTGTTGAAGACTTCAATAAATTTCTAATTCTTAACAAGGGTTTCCCATAAAAATGGTTGGGTAACTCATAGATATCGAAAAATTTTGTTATTTAATAATAAAATTTCTATTCTGGCATTGATTTTGCCAGATATGGTCAAAATTGTCCAAATTTTGCCTAAAATTATTGCAAAAATTGCAAATTTTGTTAAATTCTCTAAAAAAATAGGAATACGGTAAATGTTTTTTTATTATTTTATAGATAAACACCCAATGATTATTTTGATGACCATTATTGTAGCTTTGCTTGGCATTGCCAATGGTGTTGGCCCCAATCCCCGCAAGCAACAAAATGATGAGCCGAAAAGCTCGACAGATGCTGCTTCTTCTTCTTCTTCATCATCAGCTAAACCGATGGAAAATGATCCTGATATTTTAAACAGTGATCGACCTCAGATTATGTTGATTGTAATTAGAATAAAATTAATTAGTGTCAAAATAATCCTATGAATACGTTACACATAACTTTTAATACTTAAAATAAAATAAACATAAAATGAATGCTTACAAAAATAAATTAGGACAGAAAAAGCGCACTCGGTTTTCAAAAATGCCAAATTTAGGTTTCAGAGATTTTTGCTACATGTCTCAAATCGCTGCCTATACGGTTTAGGAGAATTAATGTAATATTATATATGTTTTTAAATAAAATTTAAATAAAACCATTTTTTGGTGCCGCATTTTCCGGGTAGCCGCCGGGCTTTGATCCTGCCGCCCCAAGCGCCAAAACCTTGGGGGAGGGTGGAAGCAGCCCTTTGATGTCGCCGCCACGCAAACCTATAGCCATATAATCTTTTTTTTTCACTAACTAACTAATGTTTATTATACATAAAATTGTGGCAAAATTACGCCAATTTTGACATAAATCCATAAATGTACATGCCTTTCCCCCAAAAATTTATAAATAATTGTTGGCATGTCAAGGATGGTGGGGTGACTCGTGAGTTAATATGAAGGGAAGAAGTACTTTTCCATTTTTGTGAAACAATGGCAACACCTAAGTTCATATTGGCATAAATCTAAAATATCCATCGATTTCACAAGAAAAAAAAAATTGGGCATCCCGTCAAATGTTTTCTTTATTTGGCATTTATGTCTAAGCCTAAATATAATTGTCATACACAAAGCCATGCCCATCTCAACAATTAAAGCATGTCACAAATCCATGCCCATCTCAACAATTGAAGCATGTCACAAATCCATGCCCATCTCAACAATTGAAGCATGTCACAAAGCCATGCCCATCTCAACAATTAAAGCATGTCACAAATCCATGCCCATCTCAACAATTGAAGCATGTCACAAAGCCATGCCCATCTCAACAATTAAAGCATGTCACAAAGCCATGCCCATCTCAACAATTAAAGCATGTCACAAATCCATGCCCATCTCAACAATTGAAGCATGTCACAAAGCCATGCCCATCTCAACAATTAAAGCATGTCACAAATCCATGCCCATCTCAACAATTGAAGCATGTCACAAAGCCATGCCCATCTCAACAATTAAAGCATGTCACAAAGCCATGCCCATCTCAACAATTGAAGCATGTCACAAAGCCATGCCCATCTCAACAATTAAAGCATGTCACAAAGCCATGCCCATCTCAACAATTGAAGCATGTCACAAATCCATGCCCATCTCAACAATTGAAGCATGTCACAAAGCCATGCCCATCTCAACAATTGAAGCATGTCACAAATCCATGCCCATCTCAACAATTGAAGCATGTCACAAAGCCATGCCCATCTCAACAATTGAAGCATGTCACAAAGCCATGCCTATCTCAACAATTGAAGCATGTCACAAAGCCATGCCCATCTCTTGAAGCATGCGCAATTTTTATTTTTCTCTGACTAGTGGGCGGGCGGGCATACGCTTAATCGATTTGCATCGATTTTTGCTAGTATAAAAGCGCCCAAACGCTGCCACTTTAATTCATTTAATAAAATCATATTGCCTAAAGCTTTTCAAAGAAAATAGCGTTTCACAGCATTTGTCTAAATAAATGTTTTTTTATTATTTTATAGATAAACACCCAATGATTATTTTGCTGACCATTATTGTAGCTTTGCTTCAAGAAGCAAGCTGTCAAGCTCCTCCTCTTCGCTATGAACCGAAACATTTGGCATCCTTTCCGGAAGATATCCAAAATCTTTGTGTAAAGCATCAAACGGACTTCTTCAAAATGTTGCACGAACCATTGGATGAAAACTCGGTGTTATCAACAGACAAAGACATGCATGACAAAAACGTTGCGTGGTTGAGCACTTTGCTTGGCAAATATTTATGTGATAAATTGGTAAAAGGAAAAACAGACAGAAGCGTTGATTTTAAGAAGGAAAAATCAGTGTGGACACCGGTGGCCGTAGTAAAAAAAGGCGGTAATAATTATGAGTTCGGACAAACCCCCCCCCCCCAAAAAATTTGGGGTTTTGTACAAAACATTGGACCAAAATGTTTGTACAAAATTTTGTTTGATCAAAATTTGACCCAAAAAACTCAAAATTTTTTAGTTTGCCCAAAACCCACCCAAAATTTTTTGTACAAAACCAAAACTTTTGTATAAAATTTTGTTTGATCAAAATTTGACCTAAAAAACGGAATTCCGGCTACCAAAAAAAAATGTCCCAAATCTGGAAGCCCTAGGTTTAGATACAGATTTGGTGGACCCACATGGATTCAGTGTCAGAGCAGAGAAGCTGTTCACGCTGATCACCAACAAATTTGGCATCACTGACATGGCTTTGCTTGTATGTGATCTTTTTTTAAATAAAAAAAAAGTTTTAAATTCAAATATTTTTTCGGAACATTCAAACTAGGGTTAACATCTCGACGTTTTTAGTCAGGGTTTTGGCCACCGAACCAGAGCTGGACGGAATTTTCGTTATTTTTTGGGCGTTTCGTTTTATTCAGTTTTCTTCATTTCGTGTTTCGTTTAATGGAAACTAGTCTGGTGGTCGTGGAGTGGTGAGTGGTGGGAGTTGAAGTGGGCGTGGGTATTCAGATCCCTGACTGTAAATGATTTTTTCCGACTTTTTATGAACACTTACGGTGAAATTTAGTTTATAATGCACAAGTTTTTCATTCCATTTTTTTGGGTTGAACGAATTCACTGAATATTTAGTAGAATTTTTGCCGTTTCGCGTTTCGTTAATTGAAAAAAAAATGAGTTTCGTCCAGCTCTGCCCCGAACCCCAAATTTTTGGCTTGGGTGGAATTTATTTAAATTTTGTTAAAAAATTTAAATTTCAAGAAATCTCTGTCCGACTTTCTGCCATTGTTAGACCGTGGAGGCTGCAACGGAGTGTTCTACATCACCAAGGACAGCAAATACATTGTTAAGTGGGTGAATGATAGGCATGGCGAGCTTGAAAAAATGGACGAAGTGTTGGACAAGTATGTGCAGTACGTGCTCACCAAAGGCGAAAATTCCATGATGAACCGATTCCATTTGAACTTCAAAATGACACTTTACGCCAAGCTGAGAGAAAACAAAATGAACGTAAGAAAAAAAAACTAAAATTTTAATAAGGAGCTTATCGGAATTTTCTGAATGAGTACAAAAGCCAAATTTTTTTAATTGAATCGGACGGAAGGGCGTGGGGTTTGCACCGGTTCCAAATCCTTCAACGCTAACCGAAAAAAATTCCGGTTTAACGGTTCAGTCCGGTCCTGTTTGAACCGCCAACCTCTGTGATAATTCAAAATAAATTTGATCAAAATGTTGTCTTTATTAAAGATTTCTCGTTTAATTAATCAGTAAGGCTAAGGTTTTTAAAAAATTCTCGAAATAATTAACTAGGCGGCGAAAAATGCCAAATAGTGGTCAAAAACCGAGTTAATAAGCAAAAAAAGGTTACGAAAAAATAATAATAATCGCTTAAAAACTTGTTTTTATATTGGCAAAATTATCACTCAGTAGAGCTGCTAGTTTCAGACAAGAAAAATTGCAATATAGGCGCCGAAAAAGCCACGAAATTCTAGGAAGGATTTAACAAAAGCTAAAAATCTTCGCCCTATTAATCAGACATTTTTTTTGTTACGTAATTTTAAGAAAATTCAAAAAACAAATTTAAAGGTAATAAAGCTCAAAAAGTTGCAATTTGTGGTGCTGAACAACGCGTTTTACGGAATTGAACCTGAAAAACTGTTGAAGTTTGACATCAAAGGCACTTTTTCGCCTGGCAGTGCTGTTCAATACGAAAAGAACCAAACATATTTCTCAAAAAATAAAGCAAAAACTCCAGAAACGTCAACGTATCGAGAATACGATTTTATGGGCATCGCCCGAGGCGTTAAAGATATCAAAGCCTTTTTTAAGAACGGCATTGAATTAGACAAGCCCGAATATACACGATTAACACAAGCTTTACACAATGATGCACAGGTGCAATTTTGTAATATATAAAATCCAAATTCATAACTTATATTTTTTGTTTAAATTACAGTACCTCTCCGCAAACGAAGTGAACGACTACAGTTTGCTGTTGGGCGTCCATTTCTTGGACAAAGCACCAAAAAAGAAGGATAAAATTGACACCAATTGCATTTATGCAACTTGTCGGGATTGTAAACGTCTTCCTGACGCTGTGTACAAGCCGGAGCAGCACCTTTGTCTGTACATGGCCATCGTCGACATCCTCGCTCCGTCAACCAAGGAAGCCCAAGAGCATTTTTTGCGAATATTGAAAGAACGCCGGGCAGGCGAATTTGACAAGATAACAACCATGGCCGACTTTAACGGCTTCCAATTGGCATTCTTTTGTGTTTATAATTCTCAAATCCAAAATTAAAAAACAAAAAAATCCCTTTTTAAGGAAACTGTTTCGCCAATTCCAGCCCCTCAATATGTTGGACGATTCCTTGGCACAGTGCTTGGCTGCATATTCCGTCCGGCATTATCACCGGCTCAAGACAACAACAACCAAATTTTGATGAACGGCTTAAGCCAAGGGATTTGCCATTCGTTTGGTGAAGAGCGTAACACATTTGTGGAAAAGCATGCCGCATTTGTGAAGAAAATGGAAAAGATTTCCGATGAAAAAAAGGAAAAAAAGGAAGAAAAGCAATGGGATGATTGGGGCGTTGCCTTGTACGCGTTTGAACAATTCAAGGAAGAGATGGACAAACGTAAAATGCCCTCCTGGGATTTGCTGGTACATTATTTTTAATATACAAATATTAAAATTAACAAACATATTTAAATTTGGGTTTTCACAGGTTTCTATGTCACAAACTCCCGACAAATTCATCAATGAACCAATTGAAAAAGAACAATTTGTCCAATATATGAAAGCAATTTTAGCCAAAGAAGGAAATGTTGGAAATGTTGAAAATGTTCTAAATGTTGGAAAAGCTAAAAATGTTGGAAATGTTGGAAAAGCTAAAAATGTTGGAAATGTTGGAAAAGATGAAAAAGCGCCTTTTTTGCAACGATACTATGCAATTTTTAGCCACAAGCAGGTGTGTTTATGTACTTATCAGGGTGGTTAAGTACCATATTTATATGGAATTTGCCATATTTTGGGGGTCCGCCATATCTTTGTCATATTTTTACGATTTGGCAATTGCCATATTTTTGAGATTTTTGAAGTTGAAGATTTTGTTCAAATTTCTGAACAAAAATTGTTAAATTGCTGAACATTTCGCCAACAATTCTTCAAAATTTATTCTCGGCGGCGCCTATCGGCACCGCCGACCCTCCCATTTCTAAAAAACTTTAAAAAAGGGGACGATTTTTGCCTAAATGCCTTTTTTTATGCCTATTTTGGCATTTTTCAAAAAATTTATTAAGGAAAATAGTAAAAAATTGAAAAATGCCCCCCTAAATGTCGCGCTTTTTTCAATAACCAAAAAACATCATTGATTTTTGTCGGGCGACGGCGAATCGCCAAATTGATTTATATTAATTTAAATAATTATTGAGTTTACCTTAAAAATGGAAATTTTTATGCGTTTTTTGCATTTTTGTACCTTTTTTAGAACATTTTTGTGCCTCTCCGGCTATTCATAGAAAAGCTTGTGCCTATTTTACGATTTTTTTTGCCTGAAAGTAGCATCCCTGGCTTATTAGGGGTGGTCGTGATCAAACCAAAAAAATATCCGTGACCGTGATATGGGAGTATGGCCCCCTAAAACGGCATGATTGGCGTGATCCGTGATCACGTCCTCACCTGTTACTTATAAATAGTTTTATTCGTTAAGTAAATTCAAATAAATTTGTAAAAATAAAATCGTCTAATTTAAGATGGATAAGAAAAGCAAAATTATTCAAAAATATTATGGCCTTGTGCGCGATGAAGAAAACCCCCACGCTGGCAAGAGTAGCAAGAAGCAATGACGAGTGTTTGGTTGATGAGGAAAAGCGATTTGTTCTTCACTGATCATTGAACCATGGTGAAAAGAACGATTATTTTTCGGAGTATTTTTTCCATATTATCTATTTAATCTTGTGGGTTCTTTCTTTCTATTTTACGCTTGGCTTAAAATTTTGTAAACCTATTTTATTTTTTTCACTAGTTGATAAGCATACTTTTGTAGTTTTTATTCGTCATTTAGTATAAAGTTTGCATTCTTGACTTCTTTTTTTTGATTTTTCAATGAAGGGTCGAAAAATGCAATTGAAATTATTAATGCATGTTTGGGTGAAAAACCAGTGCGCAGGGACTTTAAAAAATCATATCTCGGCTCAAAGCTGGCGAAACTCCAACATTTTAGCATTAAAATGTTGAGAAAAACATGGAGAATTTAATAAAAATAAGTATGAACACCTAGCTTTAAATTGTTATTTATCCTTAATTTTGAAACGAGTAACGCAATTAAATTTATTTTGAACAAATATAATAAAATTGAGAATTAATAAATTTGGCACGATTCCAACAAATTAAGGCTTGTTTTTGAAAACGTAATATTTCTATCCCCTCCCCCCCCCCCGCTCCCATAGTAAAGGTTCTGAAAGTTCAATGAAATAATTTATGCACACTTTAAAAACCCATTGCAAGGAATATCGATATGGCCAAAGGTGTGTTTTGATTTGGCGATTCCTTTTCCTCGCACCTTTCCAATGGAAAATTTTTTGACTGATCTAAACTCAACGCTCGAGCGGCATAAAAATCCTACTAATCCTGATATTTCACAATTAATTCGAAAAATTGAATCTTTGCCCTACGACAACTTTGAAATGCTGGATTTTAATTCGGATGATGATGACAACTATGATTCTTCATCAGATGACGGCATTAATCGAGATCCAACAAAATCCAAATATTCATTTGAGACGATGGTGAAAATCAGTAATCTTCTAGACCATGGGACAACATTTAAGCAAATTAGGCATTTGTATATGAAAATAAAAAGTAACAAGGAAATCGTTAGGCAAGTTAGCTTTTGCTTTTGTACTGGAAAAATAAACGTTTTTAAAGAATTCGTGAGTATGTGAACCAAGGTGGAACAAAATATCAAAAGCTCCAAGAAATTGACGAATATGTTCTGCAAATGTTTACCGCAGCGAGGCACAACAATGAGATCATACACGATTTCGATCTCACTACGGCGGCATTGCGAAAAGCCCGAGAAATTGGGCTTGAACAGTTTAAAGTATAAAACTTTTTTTATAATATTTCTTATAAATAAAATTTAAACCAAATAAAATTTGAAATAAAAATAAATTAAACAAAGGCTTCCGGGCATTGGCTGTTGGATTTCAAAAAGAAGCATCGTATCTGCAGCCGCCAAGTAACAAAACTTGTTGGGCCAAATTATGCCGAAAATGAAGCAATACTTGAAGGAAGGGCTAGGGAATTTGTGGAAAATGCTAATAATCTTTTTGCTGCCATACCGGATGACATGGTGGATAAATTATAAAAAATATTATTTAATTAAAAAATTATAAAATAAGAATAAATCTAAAAACTGTCAAACTAAAATAAGTATAAAAATAGATACTGTCAAATGTCAGATTTGCAATGGAGATCATACTGGCATCAACCTCGAGCTGACAGGCTTTCGTACACTTGCAGCCCAGGGCAGCAAGGCGGTTTTCAGCTCGGTACAACGGATTTGGTCAACAACCCATTCTTTAACTGTGTACCCCGTCATCAATAGGGCGGGCCAACTTTTCAGCACTTTTTTGGTCTGTTTTTACGAACCGCGTCCACCGGCTAAATTTGCAGATGAATTGGCAGAATTTGATCGTTTGGTATGTGTCAACAGTACTTCCGGCAAAATGACCACAAATTTACAAGGGGAATGGTTTGCTAATAACTTTATTCCAGGGGTACCAAGGGGTACTCTATTCATCCTGGATAGTTGGACAGGATATAAGAGGGTCATAGAATCAGAGATTGTCCAGAACAATTTAAGAATTCTTGTCATTCCTGAACGCACAACTTGTATGGTCCAACCTTTGGACCGATTTTGGAACCGCCAATTTAAATTGTATTTACGTATTATCCACGAACGCATTCGTCGAGACCACCCCGAATTCAGTTTGTCAAAACGCAAAAATATAGCACGTGTACTTAACGAAATTCATTTTCAATTTTCATCTCCGATTTTTGTACCCTTCATTAAATACTCTTGGAAAAGTGCAGGTCTGTTAAATGTTGATCTACCGCATTTTGACACCCCGTCCCAATTTTGTTTCCGAAAATGCAACCCACAACAAGATTGTCTAAATTGTGGGGATCCTCCGTTTATTAAATGCGCTTGGTGTTCTTTGAATTTGTGTTTTGAGCATTTTTTGATTGTTCCACATCGTTGCAATTGAAGAATCGTGCCAAATTTCTTAATTCTCAATTTTATTATATTTGTTCAAAATAATTGCGTTACTCGTTTCAAAATTAAGGATAAATAACAATTTAAAGCTAGGTGTTCATACTTATTTTTTTTTAATTCTCCATGTTTTTCTCAATATTTTAATGCTAAAATGTTGGAGTTTCGCCAGCTTTGAGCCGAGATATGATTTTTTAAAGTCCGTGAGCAGAGGTTTTTCACTCAACATGCATTAAAAATTTCAATTGCATTTTTCGACCCTTCACTGTGTGGGCGGGGAAAAAAAGCGGAAAATTTGCAAGAGTAAATCGAGGGTGTTCTACACGATAGGCATGATTTAAAAGTGATCTGGGT
Organism: Globodera pallida; assembly: GCA_020449905.1. Taxonomy (NCBI): domain Eukaryota; kingdom Metazoa; phylum Nematoda; class Chromadorea; order Rhabditida; family Heteroderidae; genus Globodera; species Globodera pallida. Next base: position 17,816 of record JAIXHY010000091.1, read on the forward strand.
GGTGACAGTAAGGGATGTTCCCCTCGTGAGAACCGAAGGTACCGACCGAACAAAATTTGAGTACCGAAAAAAGTACCGAATGGAAAAATTGGTAATATATTTGAATTTTTCAAACTTTATCCATAAAATCACGTGGGTCAGTGGTTAAACTGAGAACCAAAAGTCCGTTTTGTCTGAGGTTCGAGTCCTCAAGCCAAAATTTCTTTTTATTGAATGCCCTGCTGGTGCGTGATGTGGCTGCCTGGAGTTCAAACCCCGACTGTGTAAATAGTTTTTTGTGTCTTTCAATTAACTTCATGGCAAAGAAAATATTTTTTGCTTAAATATGTATTTAAAATTTTTTAAATTGAAGGTAATTTAGGAATTTATCAATATATTAAAGAAAGTTACTAGCAAATTAATTTTCAAAAATTTTAACCGATTCAAAACTTCTAAGATTTACATAAAGAATTACTTTTTTTCACCATTTTAGTTATCGGATTTGGTCAAGTTTTTTAATAAAATCGTAAGAATTTTCATTTTCTCTAGTTTTCTGAACCTAAATTTAAATTTTTTGGAAAAAGTCTCAAGTCAAGACTCGGAATCTAGATTTCAAAAATGTCCGGATTTTGAAATCTTATTTGATTTTTTAAATTTTTAAATTTTTTTATGATTTTTTTGCCCTTCCACGATGCATTTTTTGGGCCATTTTTCTTAAGAAATTCCATCAAAAATTCAAAATTTTCTCGGCGGCGCCTATCGGCACCGCCGACCCCTCACCCTTCAAACTGATCCAAGGACAGGTCGAAATGCTAATTTTTTTAAACCGGAATCTTCAAAACTCAATTATAAATATTGATCAATTCAAATATTCGAAAATAAACGAAGAATTTTGTTAAAAAGTTACTCTAAAAAATGGTACTTTTCGGTACCGGTACTTTACCGAAAAGTACCGACCGACTCTTCAGGCCGATCACTACCGTAGACCACATAAATCGCTAGGTTTTCTAATTTTACACAACAGAACATTTGTATATAAATTTATCCATTTTTAGCCAAAATAATCAATCGTTTCAGCAGCACTAATGTTCATCATTATTGGCAAACATAAAATTGTGGGCATCACGCCGATTTTGGCAATGCGTTTTTGCCTTACCCCCAAAAATTTACAAAAATAAATGTTGGCATGCCTTGGCTGGTGAGTGAGCCGTGCCGTGCGTTAATATGATGGGATGGTTTTTGTGAAACAATGGCAACCACTAAGTGCATATTGGCATTATCGATTTACAACAACAAAAATTTGGGGGCATCCCGTCAAATGCTTTCTTTACATCCCTTTATGCCATGCTTAAATGTAATTCATACACAAAGCCATGCCCTATCTTCACAACTAAAGCATGCGCCATTTTCATTTTTCTCTGACGAATGGGCGGGCAGCTTATGCTTAAAATTCGATTTGTATTGATTTTTGCTAGTTTAAAAGCGTCCAAATGTTGCCACTTTCATTCATTTTATTGCTTATTTAATTCCTTTTATATATAATCGCATTGCCTAAAGCTTTAAAGGAAAATATCATTTTTGCATAGCATTCGGGAGGCCAGATCACCTTCGAGAAAATATGGCAACCGGGTCCAAAAAAATGGCATGTTTATGGCACAGTGAGTTCAAAAATGTGGCATTTTTGTGGCATCGAGGGTTCAAAAATATGGTTTTATGGCATCGAGGGTTCAAAAATATGGTTTTATGGCATCGAGGGTTCAAAAATATGCCATATTTATGGTAATTGTTAAGAGATTTACATCCAAAATTTTAAAAATATGGTCATTTTTTGAAGCTTTTTTATGAATGGGAGAGGTCCTGCGCGCCGCCGGGAAAATTTTTTGAAGATTATAACTTCAAATTATACGATCAAGGAGCACTTTGTCGGGGAAGCCTTACTTTTTGCTCAAGAAATGAGAAATTTTCACAAAGTTCTAAAAATATGGCAAATTTCCAAGTTATGGCATTTGCCATAAAAACATTCTGGCCTCCCTGATAGCATTTGACTAATAAATTATTTTTATAGATCATAAAAACAAATGATTATTTTAACATTGTTGCTGACCATTATTGTAGCTTTGCTTCAAGAAGCAAGCTGTCAAGCTCCTCCTCTTCGCTATGAACCAAAACATTTGGCATCCTTTCCGGAAGATATCCAAAATCTTTGTGTAAAGCATCAAACGGACTTCTTCAAAATGTTGCACGAACCATTGGATGAAAACTCGGTGTTATCAACAGACAAAGACATGCATGACAAAAACGTTGTGTGGTTGAGCACTTTGCTTGGCAAATATTTATGTGATAAATTGGTAAAAGGAAAAACAGACAGCAGCGTTGATTTTAAGAAGGAAAAATCAGTGTGGACACCGGTGGCCGTAGTAAAAAAAGGCGGTAATAATTAGAGTCTGGACCAACCCCCCCCCCCAAAAATTTGGGGGTTTTGTACAAAACATTTGACCAAAACTTTTGTACAAAATTTTGTTTGATCAAAATTTGAGCCAAAAAGCTCAAAATTTTTAGTTTGCACAAAACCCACCCAACTAGTAATAATGGTTAACTAACCACAATCATCGGCGGGTGGAATCATAAGAAAAGTAGCTAACCATGGTTAAATGACTGACCTGGTTTGCTAACCATGAAACCGTATGCAACAGGAATGTCGATATCGTCTCCTCAAAATACGATACACGATATACGATATTTACGATACACCAAAATACGATACGATTTTTTTACGCGATACGACCAAAATTACGATATTTACGATTACGATACGATACGATACGATACACATCCCTGGTATGCAGATGCTTGAAAGGATCATTGATTAGCAAATCTGGAAAACGGAATTCCGGCTACCAAAAAAAAATGTCCCAAATCTGGAAGCCCTAGGTTTAGATACAGATTTGGTGGACCCACATGGATTCAGTGTCAGAGCAGAGAAGCTGTTCAAGCTGATCACCAACAAATTTGGCATCACTGACTTGGCTTTGCTTGTATGTGATCTTTTTTTTAATAAAAAAAGTCATAAATTCAAATATTTTTTCGGAACATTCAAACTAGGGTTAGCATCCCGACGTTTTTAGTCAGGGTTTTGGCCACCGAACCAGAGCTGGACGAAATTTTCGTTATTTTTTGGGCGTTTCGTTTCAGTTTTCTTTGTTTCGTGTTTCGTTAAATGGAAGCTCTGCCCCGAACCCCAAATTTTTGGCTTGAGTGGTTTTTAGTTGAAAAAAGCCAAACCCTCGATCCCGAACCCGAAAATCTAATCTCGACGTCGGAGTGTCAACCCTAATTGAAAACGATTCATTTAAACTTTGTTTAAAAAAATTTAAATTTAAGCAATCGCTGTCTAACTTTCTGCCGTTAGAAGACCGTGGAGGCAGCGGCGGAGTGTTCTACATCACCAAGGACAGCAAATTCATAATAAAGAACTTGAATGAAAAGCATGATGAGCTGAGCAAAATGGACCAAGTGCTGGATAAGTATGTGGAGTACGTGCTCAACAACGGCGAGAATTCCATGATGAACCGATTCCATTTGAACTTCAAAATTAAACTTTACGCCAAGCTGAAAGAAGATAACAACAAAGTAAGACTGTAAAATTTGAATGGGATAACGTAGAGTAGAACGGGATCGGGACTTTTGGGAAAAACCGGGACCAGGATTTACCGGGACCAGAAAACTAGGGAGCAAGATTTTCAACCGGTTCCGGGACCAACCGGGACTTTTCAAGGGAAAAATTTTTTTTTGGCATTTTGCTTCGGAATTTCGGAAATTATAAAAAAAAATTAGTGTGAGTGGAGGATCCTGAAAAAACCGGAAAATCCCGTCCCGGTACCGGTCCCGTCCTACCCTAGCTTAACGGGATGTTTTAAATGAGTAAATTTAGATAATATAAAATTACTTTCACATGTCTTTTTAGATAAAAAATTACTCTAAAAGCTTGTTCTATAACATATTTAAAAAAAATTTAAAATTCAAAAAACAAATTAAAGGTAATAAAGCTCAAAGAGTTGCAATTTGTGGTGCTGAACAACACGTTTTACGGCGTTGAACCCGAACAACTGCTGAAGTTTGACATCAAAGGCACTTTTTCGCCTGGCAGTGCTGTTCAATACGATCAGAAGCAAACATGGTACCCAGAAAATAAAAAAGTTCCAGAAACGTCAACGTATCGAGAATACGATTTTATGGGCATCGCCCGAGGCGTTAGAGATATCAAAGCCTTTTTTAAGAACGGCATTGAATTAGACGTGACCGAATATTCAAAATTAACACAAGCTTTACACAATGATGCGCAGGTGCAATTTTGTAATATATAAAATCCAAATTCATAACTTATATTTTTTGTTTAAATTATAGTACCTCTCCGAAAACGAATTGAACGACTACAGCTTGCTGTTGGGCGTCCATTTCTTGGACGAAGCACCAAAAAAGAATGATAACAACTGCATTCATGCAATTTGTCGGAATTGTAAACGTCTTCCTGACGCTGTGTACAACAAGTCGGATGAACAGCAGCACCTTTGTCTGTACATGGCCATCGTCGACATCGTCACACCGTCAACCAAGAAAGCCCAAGAGCATTTTGTGCAAATGTTGGCTAAACGCCGGTCAAGCGAATTTGGCAATATAACAACCATGGCCGACTTTAACGGCTTCCATTTGGCATTCTTTTGTGTTTATAATTCTCAAATCCAAAATAAAAAACAAAAAAATCCCTTTTCAAGGAAACTGTTTCGCCAATTCCAGCCCCTCAATATGTTGGACGATTCCTTGGCACAGTGCTTGGCTGCATATTCCGTCCGGCATTATCACCAGCTCAAGACAACAACAAACAAATTTTGATGAACGGCTTGAGCCAAGGGATTTGCCATTCGTTTGGTGAAGAGCGTAACACATTTGTGGAAAAGCATGACACATTTGTGAAGAAAATGGAAAAGATTTCCGATGAAAAAAAGGAAAAAAAGGAAGAAAAGGAAGAAAAGCAATGGGATGATTGGGGCGTTGCCTTGTACGCGTTTGAACAATTCAAGGAAGAGATGGACAAACGTAAAATGCCCTCCTGGGATTTGCTGGTACATTTAATATACAATATTAAAATTAACAAAACATTTTTAAATTTGGGTTTTCACAGGTTTCTATGTCACAAACTCCCGACAACTTCATCAATGAACCAATTGAAAAAGAACAATTTGTCCAATATATGAAAGCAATTTTAGCCAAAGAAGGAAATGTTGGAAATGTTGAAAATGTTCTAAATGTTGGAAAAGCTAAAAATGTTGGAAATGTTGGAAATGTTAGAAAAGATGAAAAAGCGCCTTTTTTGCAACGATACTATGCAATTTTTAGCCACAAGCAGGTGTGTTTATGTACTTTTCAGGGTGGTTAAGTACCATATTTATATGGAATTTGGGCTCTATTGCAGTTTAGGCCCCACATTTTTTTTTCGCTATTTCCATGTGAAAAGTGGCACTTATAGGTTTTAAGGGTCGCTGATCACGAATCCGTCCTTCATTTCGCCCAATTCCGAACCCCTAACCCGAATTCGAACAAAATGTCGAAAATTCAACCCGGGCACTGGCGCACACACCCAAAGCATTGAAAGCCTCTGGCAAAAAATGAAATTGAAGGCAAAAAAACGTTTTGGGGATGCAAGATCGCTTTATGATACTTACTTGGCTGAGTTTTTGTGGCGGAAACGTTTTGGGGATTATAATTCCGTATTTTTTAACTTTTGGTCCCAAGTATGTGTTTTGTATCCATGTGAACGAGTCCAGTGAAATGGCTATTCCGTGCATTTGAATCGATTTGGGCAATAAATGTGAATTTTGTTAAAAAATGAATTTTCGACATTTTGTTCGAATTCGGGTTAGGGGTTCGGAATTGGGCGAAATGAAGGACGGATTCGTGATCAGCGACCCTTAAAACCTATAAGTGCCACTTTTCACATGGAAATAGCGAAAAAAAAATGTGGGGCCTAAACTGCAATAGAGCCGGAATTTGCCATATTTTGGGGGTCCGCGCCATATTTTGTCATATTTTTACGATTTGGCAATTGCCATATTTTTGAGATTTTTGAAAACCTAATTTTTGAAGATTTTTTTGTTCAAATTTTTGAACAAAAATTGTTAAATTGCTGAACATTTCGCCAACATTCTTCAAATTTTTTTTCTCAGCGGCGTTTATCGGCACCGCCGACCCTCCCATTTCTAAAAAACTTTAAAAAAAGGGCCGATTTTTGCCTTAATTCCTTTTTAATTGATTTATTATTAGATTTAAATAAAATTTTATTGGGTTTACCTTAAAAATAGAAATTTTTTTAAACGGCATGATTGGCGTGATCCGTGATCACGTCCTCACCTGTTACTTATACATACTTATTCGTTAACTAAATTCAAATAAATTTGTAAAAATAAAATCGTCCCATTTAAAATGGCTAAGGGCGAAAATATTCAAAAATATTATGGCCTTGTGCGCGCTGAGGAAACCCCCCACGCAGGCAAGAGAAGCAAGAAGCAATGACGATTGATTGGTTGATGAGGAAATGCGATTTGTTCTTCACTGATCATGATTCATGAACCATGGTGAAAAGAACGATTATTTTTTGGAGTATTTTTTCCATATTATTTATTTAATCTTTTGGTTTCTTTCTTTCTATTTGACGCTTGGCTTAAATTTTGTAAACCTATTTTATTTTTTTCATTAGTTGATAAGCATACTTTTGTTAGTTTTTATTCATCATTTAGTATAAAGTTTGCATTCTGGACTTCTTTTTTTGATTTTGTAATGGACCTATTGGACAAATAATTCTTCATAAGCCATCGGTCAAAATTTACTAATAGGTTAAACGCGGATAAAATCACTAATAACCTAAACCGGTCAAAATCACTAATAGGTCTAGCTTAGGCTTATGCCTAGATTTAAGTAAGCCTAAGCTTAACCGAGGCCTGTCTAGGCTTAACATAAGGCGTGGGCGACAGAATTTGACGAATAACTTGAATGCTTTAACCGATTCAGACATTTTAAAAACCATTCGGATTAAAAATAATATAATTTTAAGTGAAGCATTTTTGCATGAATTTAAATAGTGGAATTGAATGACGTTTCCTTAACTCAAACCAGCACCGAATGAATGAATGACAAATGTATTAGGTTGTGTGTGTGTACTTTGGTGCATGGTCTCAATTATTGGGGCGCGATGCGCGACTTTTATCAGTCAGCATCATACATAATGATCCTGATATTTTAAACAGTGATCGACCTCAGATTATGTTGATTGTAATTAGAATAAAATTAATTATTGACAAAATAATCCTATGAATAACGTTACACATAACTTTTAATACTTAAAATAAAATAAACATAAAATGAATGCTTACAAAAATAAAGAAGGACAGAAAAAGCGCACTCGATTTTCAAAAATGCCAAATTTAGGTTTCAGATTTTTGCTACATGTCTCAAACCGCCGCCTCTACGGTTTGGGAGAATTAATGTAATATTATATATGTTTTTAAATAAAATTTAAATAAAACCATTTTTTGGTGCCGCATTTTCCGGGTAGCCGCCGGGCTTTGATCCTGCCGCCCCAAGCGCCAAAACCTTGGGGGAGGGGCAGCCCTTTGATGTCGCCGCCACGCAAACCTATAGCCATAATAATCTCTTTTTTTCACTAACTATCTAATGTTTATTATACATAAAATTGTGGCAAAATTACGCCGATTTTGACATAAATCCATAAATGTACATGCCTTTCCCCCAAAAATTTATAAATAAATTTTTGGCATGCCAAGGATGGCGGTGGGGTGAGTCCTGAGTTAATATGAAGGGAAGAAGTACTTTTCCATTTTTGTGAAACAATGGCAACGCCTAAGTGAATATTGGCATAAATCTAAAATATCCATCGATTTCACAAGAAAAAAAAGAATTGGGCATCCAATCAAATGCTTTTTTTATATGGCATTTATGCCTAAGCCTAAATATAATTCTCATACACAAAGCCATGCCCATCTCAACAATTGAAGCATGTCACAAAGCCATGCCCATCTCAAACATTGAAGCATGCGCAATTTTTATTTTTTTCTGACTAGTGGACACGGGCGGGCATACGCTAAATCGATAAGCGCCCAAACGCTGCCACTTTAATTCATTTAATAAAATCATATTGCGTAAAGATTTTCAAAGACAATAGCGTTTCGCAGAATTTGTCTAAATACCGTATTTCCTAAAATATACCCCCCCCCCCCAAAATAGACCCCCCCCTGAAATAGAACCCCCCTTTTTGGAGTGGTTGAAAAATAGACCCCCCCCCCCCCTAAAATAGAGCCCCCCCCCCCAATTTTTGAATTTTTTTTTAAAAGTAAAAATCTCTTAATTTTCTGCATTTTATTAATTCTTCCGATTTTGCTGAGCAAAAAATTGGGAATTTTGAAAAAATTGTTGAAGACTTCAATAAATTTCTAATTCTTAACAAGGGTTTCCCATAAAAATGGTTGGGTAACTCATAGATATCGAAAAATTTTGTTATTTAATAATAAAATTTCTATTCTGGCATTGATTTTGCCAGAAATGGTCAAAATTGTCCAAATTTTGCCTAAAATTATTGCAAAAATTGCAAATTTTGTTAAGATTCTCTAAAAAAATAGGAATACGGTAAATGTTTTTTTATTATTTTATAGATAAACACCCAATGATTATTTTGCTGACCATTATTGTAGCTTTGCTTGGCATTGCCAATGGTGTTGGCCCCAATCCCCGCAAGCAACAAAATGATGAGCCGAAAAGCTCGACAGATGCTTCTTCTTCTTCATCATCAGCTAAACCGATGGAACTGGACCAAGTTTTAGAAATTGAAGAAGAAAAAATGCATGATGATAACATTGAATTGTTGAGCACTTGGCTTGACAAATATTTAAGTGAGAAAATAAACGCGAAAAAATCATCGAAAGCCAAAGAAAAAGAAACATTAGATTTTGAGAAGGAAAAATTGGTGTGGACAAAGCCGGAAGAAAATTCACCTGGATTCAGTGTCAGAGCAGAGAAGCTGTTCGAGCAGATTAACAAGAAATTTGGCATTACTGACGAGATGTTGCGTGTATGTGTGATGTTTTTTTAAATTAAATCACAAATTTAAAATATTTGTTTGGAAAATTCAACCTTAGGGTTGGCACCCCGACTTCGAACCCCGACATTTTTGGTTGGGGTGTTGTCGCCGAACCCCGAATTTCAGGCTTTTCGGAGAGTTTTTGTTGAAAAAGCTTCGACATTTTTGGTCAAGGTTTTTGCCCCCAACCCCAAAAATCTTCACCCCGACGTCGGGGTGCCAACCAGCGCTGGGCAAAATCAGAAAATGAAATCCGAAATCCTAAAAATCCGAAACGATTTTAAATCCGAAATCCGAAAAGCCAAAAATCCCGGTATTCCGAAATATGCGAAATCCGAAATTTTTTTAAGCTGCAAGCACTTATTTACGTTTATTTGGCCTTATTCTCCCCCAATAATGGACAAATATTTTTTAAATTAAAATGCGTGCAAAAGAAAAATTTTTGAATAATTCATCACTAGGGATGGGATTTTTAGGTTTTTGCCTATTTTCTGCAGCTTTGTTTTGGCAAGTTAAGCACGAAAAAAAACATGTTTTAGTCGGAAATTTGCCGTTTTAACGAGGCTATTCATATCTAGAAACCCCTATTTGGGGTTTCGCGTCTAATAGGCTCTCGAGAGTATTTTAAGATTTTTCGAGACCTATTTTGGCATTTTTAGCGTTTTGAACTTTTGTGCCTATTTCAAGCTTTTTTCGAAAAATTTCTTAAGAAAAATGAAATAAAAAATTCGAATTTATCTTGCCAAGATCACTAATTTTTTGAAAAAGTTTCATAAAATATACAATAAATTCTTTTTTTTGTCAGGATCCTTCATAGAATTTCGTGCTTTTTTAGACGCGTATTTTGCAGATTTTTTGCCTAAAAGTAACCCTTAAAAGCTTCAAAAAATTACCGCATTTTAAAATTTGTTGCAAATCCTTAACAAATTAGCCGAAATTCAAAATTTTTCTCGGCGGCGCCGATCGGCACAGCCGACCCCCCCCCCCCCCCCCCACCCAAAAGCTTTAAGCCGAAGAAGGGCCACTAAAGCAAAAAATTTCGATTTATCAAACAATATTTTATATAATTTTTTTTAGTCACATACAAAAAAATTTCGATTTACTTTCGATTTTCGATGTTTTTTCCTTTAGATTTTCGACTTTCAAAACCCCGCAACCCAGACCCCGACCGATTTGGGTAACTCCGACCCCGACCCCGACAGTCCCGCCCCCGAAAAACCCCGACGCCGTAATTCTCAACCCCGCACGCGGGGTGACAACCTTACTATTAGTTCAGAGAAAGTCAGAGAAAATCATTTACACAGTTGGGGATCTGAACCCCCAGCAAAAGTTCAACTGCCCCACCACTCACCACCATACCAACACCAAACTGCTCAACACCTCAAAAATCCCATTCTTAGTGGTGTCAAATCCGAAATTTTGCCCAAATTCCGAAATCCGAAAAGCCAAAAAACCCGGTATTTCCGAAATTACGAAAACCGAAATCCGAAATTTTGCCCAGCCCTGGTGCCCCAACCCTAATTGAATACGATTTATTTAAATTTTGTTAAAAAATTTAAATTTTAAGGAATCGCTGTCCAAGTTGCTGCCATTGAAAGACCGTGGAGGCAGCAGCGGAGTGTTCTACATCACCAAGGACAGCAAATACATTATAAAGAACCTGAATGATAATCATGGCGAGCCTGAAGAAATGGACCAAGTGTTGGATAAGTATGTGGAGTACGTGCTCAACAACAGCGAGAAGTCCATGATGAATCGATTCCATTTGAACTTCAAAATGACACTTTACGCCAAGCTGAGAGAGAACAAAATGAACGTAAGAAAAACAAACTAAAATTTTAAAAAATTTGGTCAAAAGTCAAATTTTTTACTTGAATTGGACGGAAGGGCGTGGGGTTTGCCCCGGCTCCAAATCCTTCAGCGCTAACCGAAAAAAATTTAATCAGTAAGGCTAAGATTTTTAGTTAAGAAAAATCTCGAAATAATCAACTAAATAGCGGCGAAAAAGTGCCAAAATAGTGGTCAAAACCGGGTTAATAAGCAAAAATAGGTGCGAAAAATAATAATAATCGCTTAAAAACTTGTTTTTATATTGGCAAAATTATCACTCAGTTGAACTGCTAGTTTTAGACAAGAAAAATTGCAAAATAGGCGCCGAAAAAGCCACGAAATTCTAGAAAGGATTTAACAAAACCTAAAAATCTTAGCCCTATTAATCAGACATTTTTTTTGTTACGTAATTTTAAAAAAAATTCAAAAAACAAATTTAAAGGTAATAAAGCTCAAAAAGTTGCAATTTGTGGTGCTGAACAACACGTTTTACGGAATTGAACCTGAAAAACTGCTGAAGTTTGACATCAAAGGCACTTTTTCGCCTGGCAGTGCTGTTCAATACGAAAAGAACCAAACATTGTATTCAAAAAATAAAGCAAAAAGTCCAGAAAAGTCAACGTATCGAGAATACGATTTTATGGGCATCGCCCGAGGCGAAAGAGACATCGCTGCCTTTTTTAAGAACGGCATTGAATTAGACGTGACCGAATATTCAAAATTAACAGAAGCTTTACTCAATGATGCACAGGTGCAGTTTTTGTAATATATAAAATCCAAATTCATAACTTATATTTTTTGTTTAAATTATAGTACCTCTTCGAAAACGAATTGAACGACTACAGCTTGCTGTTGGGCGTCCATTTCTTGGACAAAGCACCAAAAAAGAATGATAACAACTGCATTCATGCAACTTGTCGGGGTTGTAAACGTCTTCCTGACGCTGTGTACAACAAGTTGGATGAGCAGCAGCACCTTTGTCTGTACATGGCCATCGTCGACATCGTCACTCCGTCAACAAAAGAAATCCAAGCCTATTTCGTGCAAAGGATGAAAGGAAGCCGGTCAATCGAATTTGCCAATATTGAAACCATGGCCGACTTTAACGGCTTCCAATTGGCATTCTTTTGTGTTTATAATTCTCAAATCCAAAATTAAAAAAACAAAAAAACCCCTTTTCAAGGAAACTATTACGCCAATTCCAGCCCCTCCATATGTTGGACGATTCCTTGGCACAGTGCTTGGCTGCATATTCCGTCCGGCATTATCACCGGCTCAAGCCAACAACAACCAAATTTTGATGAACGGCTTAAGCCAAGGGATTTGCCATTCGTTTGGTGAAGAGCGTAACACATTTGTGGAAAAGCATGCCGCATTTGTGAAGAAAATGGAAAAGATTTCCGATGAAAAAAAGGAAAAAAAGGAAGAAAAGCAATGGAATGATTGGGGCGTTGCCTTGTACGCGTTTGAACAATTCAAGGAAGAGATGGACAAACGTAAAATGCCCTCCTGGGATTTGCTGGTACATTATTTTTAATATACAATATTAAAATTAACTAAACATTTTTAAATTTGGGTTTTCACAGGTTTCTATGTCACAAACTCCCGACAACTTCATCAATGAACCAATTGAAAAAGAACAATTTGTCCAATATATGAAATCAATTTTAGCCAAAAAAGGAGATGTTGGAAATGTTGAAAATGTTCTAAATGTTGGAAAAGCTAAAAATGTTGGAAAAGATGAAAAAGCGCCTTTTTTGCAACGATACTATGCAATTTTTAGCCACAAGCAGGTGCGTTTATGTACTTATCAGGGTAGTTTAAGTACCATATTTATATGGAATTTGCCATATTTTGGGGGTCCGCGCCATATTTTGTCATATTTTTACGATTTGGCATACTTTGCCATATTTTTGAGATTTTTGAAAATTTACCTAATTTTTGAAGATTTTGTTCAAATTTCTAAACAAAATTTGTTAAATTGCTGAACATTTTGCCAACAATTCTTCAAATTTTATAAACTTTAAAAAAGAGGCTGATTTTTTAAATTTTGGTTACAATTCTCTTATGAATCAAAATTCAAAATTTTTCCGCCCTTAAAAGTAAAGCAGAATTCTCAAAAATTTTTGAAAAATTCGAATTGGCAAATTTTCTCAAAATTTTTACTTAAAAATTCTAAAATTTTACCAAAAATCGAACTTATGTACTTTGGCGCCATATTTTTCCATATTTTGAGTTGTTAGCACGGAATTTTTTTAGCGTAATTTGGAGCTTCTAGAGTGAACTTTAAAATGCCTTTTTGCCGTCTCGACTAATTATCAGATTTAAATAAAATTTTATTGAGTTTACCTTAAAATGGAATGCTTATTTTTGCATTTTTTGTATTTTTTTTAGAACATTTTTGTGCCTGTCCGGCTATTCATATAAAATTTTGTGCCTTTCAATTGTTTTTTGCCTGAAAGTAGCATCCCTGGCTTATCAGGGGTGGTCGTGATCAAACCAAAAAAATATCCGTGACCGTGATATGGGAGTACGGCCCCCTAAAACGGCATGATTGGCGTGATCCGTGATCACGTCCTCACCTGTTACTTATACATACTTATTCGTATACTAAATTCAAATAAATTTGTAAAAATAAAATCGTCTAATTTAAGACGGTTGAGAACAAAATTATTCAAAAATATTATGGCCTCGTGCGCGATGAGGATGAGGAAATGTGATTTGTTCTTCACTGATCATGAACCATGGTGAAGAACGATTATTTTTCGGGGTATTTTTTCCATATTATTTATTTAATCTTGTGGTTTCTTTCTTTCTTTACGCCTGGCTTAAAATTTTGTAAACCTATTTTATTGTTTCATTAGTTGATAAGCATACTTTTGTTAGTTTTTATTCGTCATTTAGTATAAAGTTTGCAATTGAACAAATATCAAAAGTTAAGGTCTAATAGGGTTGAGGCGCTTGGACTGTTGGGCCATCCTCCGGAGAGCTTTTCAGCCCTCCGGAGGAGGCGGCAGTCCTCCCTTTTTATTAACTTGGTCTAATGCAGAACATTGGGCGACTTTATTGTTTCACCGATTGGAAGAGAATGAACGGACTGATCGACTGATCACAAAAAGAGTCAATCTTATAAACGAACAATGGGGAGGGATTTGGCCCACAACAACTGTTTGGGGGAGGAACATGAAACATAACGGGAAGGGTTGGAGAAAGCCCGTTAGAGGAAAAAGGAAGAAGAGAGGGAGAGGGGAAAATTGCGTTGTCGGTTGACTGATCAAAGGCCGATTATTCGCTCTCTTTCTCTTTCACTCATCCATAACAAGGTCATAAAAAGTTTCATATTTAGCTTAAATAATACAAAGCTTCAATCTACGAAATTTTTGTTATAACTTTGTTTAAACTCAACCAAACCAAACATTCTTGGTATCATTCGAAAGCATGCAATGAGTAGAAGCTTACAAAGTCAAAAGCTAAGCGATTCGACTTAAACAAAGAAAGTTATACGCCATCACGACAAAAAATGGCAATTTTCACAGGTTTTAAACCTATAACCTTTTTTTGAAAAGACGAATCGGTTAGCTTTACCTTGATCAAAGATTCAGCATACTGAGAGCTTTTGTATGATACCATGAATGTTTGGGTTGGTTAACTTTGAACAAAGTTATAACCAAAAACTTGTCGGCGCCGAATCGTGCCGCGCCGAATCGTGCGCGCCGAGTCGTGCGCACCGAATCGTGCGCGCTGAAGCGTGGTGCTAGGATCCCCTCTATGGTTTTTGGCCAACTTTGATGTGGGATATTACGTTTTTTCGTAGTTGCTTCCGCGCAAACATTTTTTTCAGAATCATGCGTTAGGCTTAGAGAGGAGTCGATTGGTATATGATTTGGTGGTAATAGTTTAGTTAAATAAAATTATTTTTCAAAGTCGATAAAAAGGTGTTTCTAGGGGTATTCGAGGGTGTAGACTCCGAATCTGACCTCCATTTCGACCCCGGACCCGAATTCGAACAATTTTTGGAAATTTTAAAAACGAAAAATCAATTTTGGCCTCAAAATTACTCAGAACGCACAAAATTACAACCAAAAGGCAGTAATGATCGAATTCATGCTTTTTGAACAATTTTGAGGCCAAAATTGATTTTTCGAAATTTTTGAATTTTCCAAAAATTTTTCGCAATTCGGGTCCGGGGTTCGAAATTGGTCAAAATGGAGGTCAGATTCGGAGTCTACTAGATGCTTTTGGCATGGAAGAAGCGGTCGTTCTGAAGGGCTGTCGTTCTAAAATTGCGGATGGACTGAAGACACGAATGCGCGGATGGAAAGAATGAGCTTTCATATCAAGGGGCAACATTTTGGGGCGAAATTTCGAGTTACTCTCGCCGCCTTTCTCTCTCTCTTTTTAGTACACTATTTCTTCAAAAATAAAATGTTCAAAAAAGTAACTAAAACAATTTTTAGATGGGGTGCGTTGATTCCCAAATTACTCTAACCATCTGTCTCTCTCTTTTTAGTACACTATTTTTCAAAAAATAAAATGTTCAAAAAAGTAACTAAAACATTTGTAGATGGGGTGCGTTGATTCCCAAATTACTCTAACCATCTGTCTCTCTCTTTTTAGTACACTATTTCTTCAAAAATAAAATGTTCAAAAAAGTAACTAAAACAATTTTTAGATGGGGTGCGTTGATTCCCAAATTACTCTAACCATCTGTCTCTCTCTTTTTAGTACACTATTTCTTCAAAAAATAAAATGTTCAAAAAAGTAACTAAAACAATTTTTAGATGGGGTGCGTTGATTCCCAAATTACTCTAACCATCTGTCTCTCTCTTTTTAGTACACTATTTCTTCAAAAAATAAAATGTTCAAAAAAGTAACTAAAACAATTTTTAGATGGGATGCGTTGATTCCCAAATTACTCTAACCATCTGTCTCTCTCTTTTTAGTACACTATTTCTTCAAAAAAATAAATGTTCAAAAAAGTTGCTAAAACAATTTTTAGATGGGTGTAAAAATAATTACCAAACAATTAAATTGGGACACACATTCCGTTCTCACCGTCTGCCTCTTTTTTTAGTACACTATTTCTTCAAAAAATAAAATGTTCAAAAAAGTAGCTACAACAATTTTTAGATGGGGTGTGTTAATGCCCAAATTACGCTCACCGTCTGTTTCTCTCTTTTTAGTACACTATTTCTTCGAAAAATAAAATGTTCAAAAAAGTCGCTAAAACATTTTTAGATGAGGTGCGTTAAAGCCCAAATTACTCTCGCCGCCTTTCTCTCTCTTTTTAGTACACTATTTCTTCAAAAAGCCAAAACCATAGGGAGGACCCTTTTGGTCAACAGTTTTTGAAAAAAATTTTATTCTAAATTGTCTGAAAATATGTAATTGATTTCAAAAATGTTGACAAAAGGGTCTGTCTACCCTATGGTTTTTAGCCAACTTTGAGGGGCCATAACTTTCTTCAAAGAGCTTTCCGGCAAGGAATTTTTACGGATTCGTACTCAGCTCGACGAGAGAGTCCGGATTCCGGAAGCGTCACATGGTTAGAGAAAACTTATGCACGAACAACCAACCAATCATTAATTATTCACATTGTAACGATGGCATTTTCTTGATTTTCATCGTCTCTGACGCCAGCATTATTATCAACATGTTCGGCCTCAACAAGAAGAGCATCCGTCCGTTGAAGAGTCGTCAACAAATTGTCACTGCTCGAATTTCTCTCCTCCAATATGACAATTTCATTGTCGGATCCTGAAAAGGAATTGAAAAATTATTAAGAAATAAATAATTAAATGCAATTTTAATTTTAGTGTAAAAGCTACCGACCGCAACAATCCGAAGACTCCGCAACACAGCCAAAATCTTTGCGGAAAAATTCTGTAATTCGTCTCGTCGACGAACGCCGACGGTGGCGAATTGTTGCAAAATTAATTGCAATTTTTTGTTGTTGTTTATGCCGTCGGCCATTCTTCTTCCGGTCATGCTTTGCTACCGCTATGTCTTCGGTACTGCTTGAACTTGTTGTCACCTCCAAAATGACAACTTCATTATCCGGCCCTGAAAAGTAAGGAAAGTCTTAAACATTCGTGTTTGCAACTTTTTCGGTGTGATAGCGCTATAAACACGCAATATCTCGCAAAGCTACCGGCAGGATCTCGATCTTGTTGTCCCCCACATTGATTCAAATATATTTTGTTCAAAAAATATATATAAAATTTTCGAATTTTTACTCGTACGTGGACAAAAGGTTAGACTAACAAAATGTTTGGTAGGCATAGGACAAACTGACCGGTAGTGGAAAAAAAGACAAAAGGTCCGGTCGCAAATCGAACAAAATGTCCGAAGAGCCGAATTCGGTAAAAAAAATAAATTAACCGTCCAAAAACCACAGCTTTTGTCGTTCTCCCCACTACCGGACATTCTGTCCAATTTTGGCGGCATTTTGTCATCGGACCTTTTGTCTCTTTCCCCACTACCGGACATTCTGTCCAATTTTGGCGGGATTTTGTCAACGGGCCTTTTGTCGCTTTCCCAACTACCGGACATTCTGTCCAATTTTGGCGGCCTTTTGTCGTTGTGTTAAAATGTTACCATCAGCAGGCTGATGATCATTATGAACACCGTCTTCTTCGACACTTTCCAATGCCCTACCATCGCATTGCTTTCGTAAATTCTGTTCAATCAAAAACACAACATCGTCGTCATCATCATTGCCTTAAGCAATTTATTTATATTTAATTATCAAAAACAATTTTGTTATTTTTGCATTACCCGAGCAATTCAATGGCTCATCAACCGCCTCAAAATCCCTGCGAAAAAATTCCGTAATTCGCCTTGTTGACCGGCAAACCGTTTCAAAACGGCTTGCAGACATGTACATGCAGCCAACATGCGGATACCTTTAAGGGGGACATAATGTTTAACTAAATACAAAAAAGCCCGACTTGACCGTCCCAATGGACGATTCGTTCCACTTTCAAGGGTTTTTTCGTCGTTATAACTGCTTTTGCACATCTAACCAAAGCAAACATTTTCGCTATCAAACGAAAGCTTACAATTAGTAGAAGCGATCAACGAAAAAAGCTAAGTGATTGGACAATTCTCAAAAGAGTTGTGGCCAAAAAAGCGCGTTTTATGGCCATTACTTTTTTGAGCATTGTCTAATAGGCCGACCCCCCCCCCCCCTCCATTGTGCATCTATGAAAAGGCCGATTTGAACTACTGAAATGGGACCAAAAGTAACTCAAGCGTCCAAAAAATTTGCAAAAAAAATGAACGATATTATGAACCAATTCCATTGATTACATTTTTGCGAGCAAAAGAAACCTCTAAAATTTTAAAAGATTTTGCTATTTTTTTAATTTCTTGTGCACACAATTTTTCTGTCGCAAAAGTCGGGTCCTAATTCAAAGTTTTCTTGTTTCAGTACCGTCTACAGATCATATTTTGAATGAAGAGATTTTGCGGTATTATGTCAAAATTGGTGGCAAAAAATCAAAAGAACGGAAAAAAGTTGTCGTAATACAAATTACCCACCTGTGCCCCGCGCTCAGATGGACAAATCCCCCCGCCCCCCCCCCCCCGAAAATTTTTCCTGACTACGCCCCTGCCACCCACCACCACACACCATGTGAGACCGTCCTTCTCCCGGTTGAACGGCTTCATGAAATTCCAACACGTTTGCTGGATGGACGCCGCTGTGTAGTTGGGCAAATGAAGTGTGCGCACATTGTGCTCCCCAACACCGGTGGTGAAGCCGATGACAAGCGTTTGGGCAACCCTACCATACTGAAAAAAAAAAATTAAGGGAAAATTATTGGTTTATTTCCCCAATTTGTCCGTCCTCGGTATCCCCGTTCCCCGATTTAACCGGGGATCCCACCCCCCGGACCAACCCTAGTTTAAACCTGAGACTCCAAGGCCGAAGAGTCTAGGCAAAAATGCTGGTTACACTACGTTTTGCTTCCGGTACGTTTTGCCTTCCCAGCAAAAATGGTACGTTTTGCCGCCGGTACGTTTTGGCAATGTTACGTTTCTTGAATGTTTTTGAGGCCAAAAGATTCCGAAAAAATTTTGAAATCGAAAAACCTTCGAACTTATGTCCGGGGTTCGAAATTGACCGAAATTTAAGTTTTTGATGAGTTGGCAAAACGTACCGGAGGAAAAATGATCGGAGGAAAAACGTACGGACACCAAAAATGCTCACTGAAAATTGCTTCAAAATTTCAGGGATGGGGACTCACTCCCCCAAGGGCATATGTGTTCTTTGGGCACCAATCATCAACCAAAAAGGCAGGAGGCTTAAAAAATTGCAGTCGCGCCTTGCCTTGTCGTCGTCTTGAGCCAGACGTTTTGACAATTCGTTGCAAAGTGCCTGAATCCATTTTCGAACGGCCATTATTGTGGTCAGCATATTGGCACCAGCAAAATTTTTTGACACCCCAAGCGATTTTGGTTGTAAATTTGGGCAAATTGGCTCCTCATTTGTGCCTAAAATGCAAAAAAAAATTGAATTTGTTGGCACATTATTCCCCGATTCCCCCCGACGCTTTTTCAAATCTATAATCGGGGCAAAGTGTCAACAAAAAAAGCCGACAAAAATATTAAGCCACCTAAAAATTTCAAACAAAAAAAACCCCCCCTCAAGGGCTGGGATTTTTAGTCACTAAAAACTCAAAAATAGTCAAATGATCCCTTAAAAAGACCAAAATAGTCACTAAAAAAGGTCAAAATGGTGCATTCCGATAATAAAAAAAATAAAAACCTTGTAATATTTTAACCAAATTTTTAATAAAATAGTCTAAAATGTGTCAACAAAAGTTTAGGGGTTGGGTAGAAATATTAGCAAAAAAATGCCAATTTAAATTTAAACAAAACAAAAAAAATGTCGTCAAGCGTTTTCAGAGCCGGTAAGTCTCGCACTAAAATCTTGGCCCAGTTTTTAATTCCAGCCTCTCGCAAACAAATTTTGTCGTTGAAAGAGACACCTTCAAGCAGTTGAGTCAGCCATTCAACATTTTTGGGATGGAAATTGGCCAACAATTTGTCCCGTGGAATATCACGCAGATCTGACATTGTCTGTGAAATTGATCGATCAAAAAAAAGAAGAATGTTGAATAACGATTTAAAAAATTTTGATCAATCGAATCGAAAATTTGGTGTATGAATTTTTCAATATTTATCAAATTTTGCGCGCAACTGGTTGGTTCTACGACATTTGCCGGTTCGAACACTTGCGTGCCGGACCGGGTCAATAACTTGCTTTAACCTTAACCAATTCAGACTTTCTTAAAGCCATTCGAAAGCTCTCAAAGAAGAAAAAGATATTATTAAGCTAAAACTTTGTGATTGGACAAGTCTCAAAAAAGTTATGACAAAAAACACTTGAAAAAAGCTTAAAAATCCCAATTTTTGCGGTTTTCCGATCATAATTTTTTGGAGACTTGTCCAATCCCAAAGCTTTAGCTTAATAATATCTTTTTCTCTTTGAGAACTTCCGAAAGGCTTTAAGAAAGTTTGAATCGGTTAAGATTGAAGCAATTTATTGTCCCGGTCCGGCCCGCAAATGTCGGAGCACGTACAACTCCTCACCTGCGCATTGAACAGTCGCATCAGTCGACCACCAAATTTGCCGCCCAAATTGCGCACCGATTTGATCGGTGTTTCCTCGTAAAGTTTTGTCAAATTTTGTGGCACAATGATGCTTTGGCACGCCGGCTTATGCCTTGAACAAATAAAATGGATAAAAATGAAAAAAAAAGTATATAGAAAAATATGACCTTGCACAGACAAGCTTGGCAAGAATCTGAAAACAAAAAAAACGGGTCAGCAAGATGAGATCTAGTTCAGTTTTTTTATTCAAAAATTCTAGCTTTTTAAAAAGAGTAAATTTTTGCAATAAAATTAGATCACCAAAATTCAAAATTCAAAAAAACAAAACAAAAAAACAAAAAAACTCCCACTTTGTTGTGCGCAATTCCTGCCGAGCAATTGAACTGCGTGGCATCCTTGATGCGTTTGCGAATGCGTTCCACAACCGTCGCACCAATTGCAATGCACAGCTGTTTGGGGAAAAAAACATTTTATAATCTCAACAAAAGCAAAATTTCTTCAAAAAAAAAAATTCATTTCAATTAAAAAAATTCAAGTTTTAAAAATCGAAAATTCAGAAATTTTTTAAATAATTCTCTCTAAAATTCCATTTTTTCGGGGTTTTGTTACAAAAACCCTTTGTTTTATACAAATTTACACACATTCCAATCCTTCGACAACCTGCTGTCTTGACTGACGGCATGTTGTGCTCAACCAACTTTTCAAGCTGTTCAGCCGTTCCATCGACATTTTGTCCAACGTTTGTTGTCGGTCACTTTCACTAACCAAAAATGTGCTTGGCAACAGCTCGGCACTCTCGGCAATTAACTGTGCCAATAAAAAAACTCATTTTCGTTTTGCTAATTTTTAGAATTGTCAATTTTTGCCATAATTTCTATAAAATCTCGAATTTTCTTTTTTTTAAAAAACTTCTCTGCCCTAATTCTTTTCGGAAAAAAATCTGACCAAGCCGACCTGTAAAATTCTAACCTTTTGAACCCATTCGTCCGTTGTTCGCTTCTCCAATTCCCGCTCACATTCCTCCGTCAGGTCCAAAAATGCCTTAAAAAAGTGTAAAATTCAAAAAATTAAATTTAAAAAAAAATTGCCTCGTCAACGGAAGCCTTTTCCACAACAATATGTTCAGAAAATTCCACCAACACTTTGAAAATTTCACAACTTGCGTCCCTGACATGAAAAATAATTTTAAATTAAAAAATAATTTGTACAACAGCGAAAGGAGGGTACAATATTTCTGTAAAAATTTTCTAAGCCAATTTTTTTCCCAACTTTATTAAAAAAAACATTTTTTTTTGGTGAAAAATGGGGTAGCCAACTTTTAGTATTACCCCCTCAACTTCATCTCTGATCGAAATAAGCAAATGCCGATTAACTTGCCGATATTTGCTGATGTCACCCTTCTCAACGCCTTCAATAGCGGGCACACGGCACAAATGGATGATTGGGCAAAGTTTGCGCATCAAAAAATAAGAAATGTTTAAAATTTCCAAAAAAAAAGGGAGAGAAAATTTTTAGAAAAACCGTCCAAATTTTCCGGTACATTTGTATTTTCTTTTTTTAAAAATTTATTTTTATCTTTCATCAAAAATTCAAAAGCACGCCGCTACCTCCGTGCAGTCCATTCCACGTTTAATGCCAAACCCTCGAGCTGGATAATTGACAGCAATTGATCTGCAAAAAGGATTTCTCCAATTTTTTTTGTATTTGAAAAAAAGGGCATCGGGAATTGGTTAAAATTTTGAATGTTTCTAATTTAAAGGCATGTTTTTATGGTAAAAATATGCGTAGAACACGAATCCAATCTCGGTTCGGGTTGGAGGTTTGGAATTCGCTAAATCCGCGCTCGAATTCGTGTTCTAACCATATTTTTACCCTAAAAATCATGCTTTTAAAAATCTTTAAAAAAACATTTCCGTCGGGGGCTCCCAATTTCCCAGAATTGCCAAAAAAAAAACTG
The DNA here is from genome assembly GCA_020449905.1 of Globodera pallida. NCBI lineage: Eukaryota > Metazoa > Nematoda > Chromadorea > Rhabditida > Heteroderidae > Globodera > Globodera pallida. Next base: position 40,345 of record JAIXHY010000091.1, read on the forward strand.
ACTGTCCAACGATGGTTGTGCTCGGGGTAAATTGAACAACAGCCAACGGTTTGCCACGTAAATGGGGCTGTTCGCGCTCTTCCACTTGGGTGTAGAAAGCATCTAACACCAAAAAAAAATTGTTTAAACGAACAATTTTTTTTTCTAATTTTCAAATTTTTTTTTCTTTAAAAAATGTAGATAAAATGACCCATGTCAATCAAAGCGACCACTCGAATATGTTCATCCATTGTAAAATGTTAGACGACAGTTGATTTTGTTAATAATACAAATTATGTATGTAGTAAATTGTTAATAAAACTGAATTTAAAAACTGAAAATGAATAAATAATAGTAAAAGCAGTAAAAACTTGTTTAATAGAATGAGGACTTTTCAAAAAACCTTTATGATTTTTTCCATAATTTTTTTTGTGCCAGAAGGCTTAATTTTTGAGAAAACTTGCACATGCCAAGGGATTTTCGAGGGATGCTGATCACGAAACTAACATAGTGAAGAAGGGCAGACACAAAACAATGTGGAAGAGAAAGAGAGAAAATGAATGAAAAATATGGGGCAGAGATATAGACAAATGGCTTCGTCTGCCCCGCTGCAGCGCGCGCGTCGCTGACGCGTACGCCACGCGCTGTTATTTTGCTGCGCGTGCGCGGCACCGGCAGGGGGATGCACCGGATTGCGCACTTTTTGGCAAAAACACAAAAATTGGTAGATTTTTTGTTGTTTTTGGTAGGGTTGGACAAAACCGGATATTATCCGGGTCCCGCGGATACCGGATAGCTCAAAAACACCCGGATACCGGTCCCGGATCCAGCATAATTTAGCTGTCATCGTTCAAGACCGGATAATTTTTACCCAACATTTTTCCATACCGGTTCCATATTATCCGGTTTTGTCCAACCCTAGTTTTTGGGTCAGTTTGCACCAGGGATGTAAATGGACGCCAAAAAAGTCCGTAATTCCGGACCAAATTTCCGAAAACCGGAATCTCCATATTTTTCCGGATTTTTTTGCCAATAAGTCCGGAATCCGGAACTCAGGACCCAAAAAAGTCCGGAATTTCGGACCCAAAAATGTCCGGAATTTCCGAAAACCGGAATCTCCAGATTCTTCCGGATTTTTTTCAGAAAATTGGAAGAAAAAATTTTGGCGAAGCCTAGAAAATTTTGGTCTAAAATTGCAATTTCTTTTTCTTGAAATTTTGAATGAATATTTTTTTAAAACACCATAAATTAAGTTATTCCGATCGCATGTTTAGTCTCAATTATTTCTGTTTAAATATAATTAAATAAACATTTTAAAAAATCACTCATTTCCGCATGACATTAGCTATAAACTCTCAATTTAATGTCAAAATTGTGGTCCACAAATTACTCACCACAATGGCAAATTTAGTCATATGATTTATAGTTTTTGGTCAAAATGCTGTTTATTTGCCTGAATTACAAAATCTCAAAATTATTCACCAAAATCACCCAAATTTTTTTACATAAATAAAAGGATTTTCCAAAATTATATTACTTTATTCGCACCAAATTAAAAAATAATAAATATTGAATTATAAAATATGTCCATTTTTGGTTTGATTGCAATCATTCTTTTGTTCAACGTTATTCTTGAGGTTTTTCTATTGCTTAAAAACATTAAATTTATAGTGAAAAACATATTATTTGTAAGGTTTTATAATTATTAAAATAAATTAAATTTATTATTAAATATGTTTAACGAATCGGTGAATAATCGATTAAGGTCCAAAATTCTCATCTCCGATTCGATTAACCTAATTAAATAACTATCACTCTATTCGACAACATTTTTTTAAATTAAATGACCTAATTTAGCCCACTTTGGCACGCAAATTGTCGACCAAAGGATGCAAAGTTGGTGAAGGCAATCTGACGGGCGATGACGGCAAGTCAAGCAAAGGCCGCTTCAAGCTGTGCCCTAAGCCCTTGGGCAGATGTGCCAAAAACGATATTTTTGGCACCACGGCATATTGCATCGAGCCGTTGACATGAGAACATTGTGAAATTGGAAGAAAATATGTGGGAAATGGATGAAAAGTGTCGTGCATAATTTTGTAATACATTATTTGGCATCTTATTGTTAACAAAAAAGAAAATTTTTTTTTTCACTTTTGACAATTTTATTATGCATTAATCATTAAAAAGTTTCAACATTATTTTATAACAAATTAAAGTGTTTTTTATTATTTTAAAAGTAAGAAATAAAGACCGACACATAATTTTGCCATATTTTAGAACTTGTGAAAAATTTCAATTTTACGGGAAAAATGAAAATTTCCCGAAAATAGTGCTACTTGCTTCGCACAATTTGAAGTTTTTAGTTGCAAAATCTCTTAACAAATTGAGTAAAAAAATTCAAAATTTTCTCGGCGGCGCCTTTTGGAACTTCGTGCTTCGAAAACAATGAGCTTCGTTTCATGCTTCGGGTAGTGAAACTTCTCGTACTGTTATGTTTGGTAGAAAGAGGGAAGGTAGTTCAAAAGTCTAACTAAAAGTATAAATAAACTGATCAAGTGCTTAAGAGAGTAAACACGGATTACAAAAGGTTGAAGAATGTAACTAAAACAAGAATAAAAATTTCTCCCCCAAGATTGTCGCGAAAGGATTTTCTCAAAAATTTTCGTGCTTTCCAAAATTGCAAAACTCTCGATGATCTTGTGATTCGTTTTTAGAATTTATTTAACTCGTACCTATGCGTTTAAATGCCATTTACAAAAGCTCTGCGATAATACTGTATTATACAGATTGACACAATTGGATTAAAAGCAGACGGCAAAAACATTGGAATACTCGCAAATATGTTGTAATACTGAAGCCAATTCCATTTGCTGACATCAATTTTGAACAAAAAGATGCCAAGTAAAAACAAAATTGACAAGTATATGAAGAAGGGCATCGACGCCTTAAATTCGTTTGAATTTTGTTAAAACAAATACCGAAATTTGAGATTAGAAAATTCGTTTTTTGAAAAATTTAAAATGCAACAAAAAAAATGTTGGCATGCTCAATCTCCATTATTACCAAAGTTTGTTAAAGATACTAAACGATTTTCCCGGTTTCGGTTAGGCCGGTTTTGCGACCCCCGGTTTTCGGTTTCGGCTTTTGGCCGACACCCGGTTAAACCCCAATTTTCTTCAAACGATAGGGGGGGGGGGACACTTTTGATTTCCAAATTCGAATTTTTGGTCCAATTTTCTTAACAAATATCGCTAAAATCTTTTTTTAATGTTCCAGTTACCGAAACCGGTAAACTTTGAATCATTGATAGAAATCCTTCATAAAATAAGAATTTACCTGAACGATCAAGTTTCGCGAAATTTCCTTATTCATTTCAACCATTTTAACGGTTTGCGCTGAGGATGCCCTAAATATTTATTAAAAATTAAATTTGTAACACAATAATACCCCAATTTTAAACGCCCCTTCAAGAATTTGTCCATTAGAAATGCCAATGTGATTATAATTATGTACGCAATGGTGCAAGCAATAATGATGTAATATAATCCCATTGTCTGCTTCCAATCCTTGATTGCAATTTTAATTTATATTAAATATATTTATTAGTAAATTTATTTTTCAAAATGATTTTAATTAATCTACATTAAACGAGTGTCCGGTCAGTTCAATATGATCAGTGATATTTAACGCAAGAATGTCGGCTACTGATTGATCTTCCAAATATAAGTGGTCCGTTGGTGGATAATAGCAAATGAATATATCGATACAATACACAAATGGAATAAAAAGCATTGCCCCAAACAGAATAAAATATTTAAATGTCGATAATGTTTTGTTCCTAAATATTATTTAATTTTTTTGGTTGTATATTTTCAATATAATTTCCTTATTTTAAATATTAAAATAATTTCACATATTTTATATTACTTAAATTAATTTTAAAAAAAGCTTTTCAACCAGTTCAGCAATAAGTAGCGATAAATAAATTGTGCCACATATCCAAACAGTGAAACATAAACAAGAAAAATGCAGCAAACCCAAGCCAACAGATTCCAACCGCGATTTTGTGTCCCATTGAAAGTGATCAGACCGCTCGTAATCATTTCTGCTTCACCTTTGTCCGTTGTGAACATATACTTAAAACTTCAAAAGTTCATGACAAGAGAACATATTATCACTTTTATTTTCATGACCCGACCCCCTCTCCATCGTGACCGGAAAATAGTCGCATTTTGGACGATTCAGATCAGTCCATCCCCCCTCAGTTTCATTTATTTGCTATGTTTATACATTTTGAAAAAGTAAATTAATTGTAAGCAGTGCAAGGTCGGTTGCGCATGTTTGCAGTAATATCTTAAATTGAATCATATTTATTACTTTTTTAGGATATAATATTATTTTTTTCATTTTTGTTAATGTTATCTTAATTACTTTGCTGTACATTCGCATTGACTTGGGCGTGTGCCGAACAATTAAATGGACCATTAAACCATTCAAAGTAACGCCAAATCCAAATCCAATCCAATTGAATAAATTCATTATTATTCGAACAACGGATGTGGCCATAACTATTCAAAATAGGAGTTCACTTATTGCCTAAAATTGTGGCATTTACTTATTAAAAACTCTCTCATTATTTATTGGGGGGGGGGGGGGGGGTAATGCATTAATAATTTAAACAGAATATTTAAAAATTAAACATAAAACCTTTTAAAATTCAAAAATTATAATTTGAATGTACAAATGAGGTTGGCAAAAGTTGCTTGAAACAAGGGTCTCAAACTACGCAATGGATAATTTAATTGTATGCATTAATGAACAACTTTAAATACGATATTCAATAGGATATTAAATTACGGTTCATTGATATAATTTTCTTTGACATATAAACAATTTGGCACTTTCACATTAAATTAAATGTGGTAACTCACAGAATGAAGAGGACTGTTTCAATAAATATTTGAAAATCCACAACGAATTTCTGACCTTAACTCAATGAATTAAAAAAAATTGTTTTCTTGTTTAACCACTAATTATTAATTATTTCTCATTAACTCATTTCAAGGGCGCCAAAAATCAAAGAAAAGACCGCGGCTCAGACGGCGGCATTATTTGTCAAATGAATACGCCAGCTTGACAGCTGTGTAATGGACTGTTCTCGCTGGCCTCCTTTTTAATTTGGAGACAGATGTTCCGAATTTTGTCAATGTGGAAAGAGAGAGAGACCTGTCATATGCAGTCATAATTATGTTATTAATTGATGGTATGGCCCTTTTTGTCTTTCTTAGAAAAAAATTCAGAGTTTACCTGAACTTTTATACAGATTTTATAGGCCTTCATGATTGGTTATGCGTTAATGGTCCTAAAAGTGTGAATGATTTAAAAAATGAAGTAACGTGATCAGTCTCCAATCGGCACATTTTGGGGAAATTTGAAGGCCCATAAATCGTCTTACAATATATATGCTCCAAAAAAGGCCAAAAGATGCACCAAAATAAGTCGTTTCCTAGATGTGCATTTTGTTTTATAGCAATCTTTTTGAAAATTCCGATTTCAGTAAAATTTTTTAAATTTTTATTAAGAAAATTGCGTAGATTTGGAAATTTTGCCGATCAAATGGATTTTGACTCAATTTGTTAAGAGATTTGCAACCAAAATTTTAAAAATAAGGTAATTTTTTCAAGTTTTTAGGAATGGAGGAATCCATACCGCGAAAATTGAGACTTTAACGTTATTTGTAATCGGTTTTCGGTTAACCGGGTGTCGGCCAAAAACCGAAACCGAAAACCGGGGGTTGCAAAACCGGCCTAATCGAATAAATTCTTTTAAATAATCCAAAACAACGTTCATAACATATAAACCAGAAGGACGAATTATATTATCAAATGTATTATGTATTGTGTTTTTTAAATATTTAATTTAAATAAGTAATTTTTGAAATAATTTTCAAATTATTGCGCTTCTTTGATATTAAATAGTGACAACGATTAACTATGCTAAAAATTAATTCTGCTGATAATAATTTTTATATTCATTTATCAAAATTTAATAAATAATTTAAAAATTCATTAAAGTTATACCAAGACCATTATTTGCATTTAAATATATTATTTCAAGTTGACAATCCAATTTTCATTTAAAACAAAAAATTATATAAATTTAAAATTGCTGTGTGAAATGCGGAAAGATCGCAAGCATGGTCAAGTGGATTTTTTTACAACGTTCATCTAGGGGATCAACTTTCATTGGATTTGCATTGTTATTTTGAATTGTGTAAATAATTTGTAACATAACGAATTCATTAATTAAAAAACACTTCACTTTTTATTGTTTAATGGATTTTTTGCAAATGATAATAAATAACAAGCAAATCAAATTAGTACTAAATTTATATGTCTTAACAAAAAAAGTAAAAAGTAAAATCACGCTTCAATTTCGTCTCGCGTGCCTTTTTTGATTTTGGTATGGACACCAACTACATATTCGATGTAAAAATGATTCGGCATCCGTGGGGTTCGAGGTATTTAACCTTTGTCATTAAATTAACTTTTAAATAAATGTATTGTAAAATTATTTCTTTACAGCTTGCAAGTTTTGTTATCATTTTGCCTTCCGCTTCGCCCTCTTTTTTATTTTAGATGCAGTATCCACTTGACCATGCTTGCGATCTTTCCGCATTTCACACAGCAATTTTAAATTTATATAATTTTTTGTTTTAAATGAAATTGTATTGTCAACTTGAAATAATATACTTTTTTGGAAACGCACTCCCTAAAGATTGATATTTTCCGAAAATTTTTTATTTTTGATATTTTTTATTAAACTTTCAAAATTTGGTCAGTTTAGCACTTTTTTTAGGCTCAATTTTGGCACTTTTTGGGGTTTTTGGTCCCTATTTTGGGTGTTTTTAGTCCCTTGCACTGTTTTAGTCCTTAAAAATCTCGTCTTTACTCATAATATAAGCCAGGGGTCGCATCGAAATTCTAATAGGTAAGGGCTTCGCTTTAAAATTTCCTCACCCGGACCCAAACAATCCGGTAACCTTTTCTACTGGGGGCCGCTGAGGTCGATAATTTCAACTAGGGTTGGTCACGGTCCGTTGACCTGAACCGAAAACCGGGGGTCGCAAAACCGGCCTAACCTAAAAACCGGGACCCCGGTTTAAAACCGACCGTGACCTAACCCTAATTTCAACTACATCCAGATTTTTTTTGCACCTAATTAGGTATTTTCAAAAATATTCTAAGAAAAAGGCAAAAAGACCCGATAATAGATGGGCGACGGTGCAAAAAGCTCAAGAAAGTTTGTGCACACATTTCTGGCAATATTATAGAATCAGTCGACCACTTCAACAGCCGGCATTCAGGTTAAATTGGGGGGGAGGGGTTACGAAAGTAATCAAAGAAAATTATTTCGTGGTGTTGGCTTTCGTGGGGCAGCCGCCGAGCTTCATATTGTAAAAAGAAAATTACATTCCTATAATAATGGCACATGTCAAATAGGGCAAAGTGCAATGCAAGCCCAAGCAAAAAGGAGTGACTTTACTATTTTTTAAAAAGAGAATTGTATTTCTTATATTAATGACAAATGGCACAATGCCAAAAGTGATCACAAAAGTGCATAAAATTGTAAAATTTATATATAAAAGCGATATTATTTGTTTGCCAAAAGGGCATCCAAACAAAGCCCAAAAAAGGAGTGACTTTACATTTTATAAAAAGAAATATAATTATTTTATTGTCAAATGACACAATGCCAAAAGTGGTCACAAAAGTGCATAAAATTGAGTATAAAAGCGCATATTATTTGTTCGTTTTCATTGCATTTTTTCATTTATTCACCTTTCTCCATCCTTTTTTGCATCTGTCGTTGGATAAATTGTCCATTCTTAATGCAAATGCTTTCTCATTGAAGTTTGAGAATTTTTTTAAATACGTCGCCGCGGGGGTATTAAATTATTAACAATTACAATTTTATTTAACAATTTCTAACAGAAATCGAATAAAAATGTCAAAAATTGTTTTATTCACTGTCGTACTTTGCATCAGCATTATTATGCTCAACAACTTTGTGAATGCTTCATGGTTCGGGTAATCTTTAATTATTTAAATTTTAATAGTTTTCATTATTTTCGTAACGCGTGATCACTATGTAATTTTCTAATTTAAACTCATGGAAACTTCAGTAAGGCAAAGACTAACCATGAAGACCCAAACTCGGACGCTAAATACTTTGAAAGAATGGAACTAAAAGACAGTAAAAATTTATAAAATTAGAATGCATAAATAAGAAAAAATTCAATAAAATAAACGCTAAATGTTATTGAATCTTAAAAATGTACTGATTTTATATCAAATTAATGTTGAAATTTTAAATTTAGTAAGCCAAGATGAGTGGAAGATCGAATGCAAAAATCAGGGTAAAAACTGTGGCAAAGAGAAGATTTCTACACTAAAAGGAATTTACACGTGCCACTTGGAGGGTAAGAAATGCGTCACATATACATTTACCAAAAATTGATGTGCTTTTTGGAAGATCGGGATTCGGCGTTAACAAAAGTTTTGCCTGGTTTTTTTGTTCAAATTGTTTTATTTTATTTCGCTATAGCATCATTTGTTTTTTCGGGGGGATGAAATGGTGTGCTTATTGTCGGATAAAGGTTATCAGATTTTGGAAGCACTTTTTCCAACTTGTTTCAAAAGCAGTACAAAAGTTATACAACCCTTTTTAAGTATATAGTTATAATTTTGTTATTGTCTATTGGAGAGTCAATGGCATTTTATTCATTCATCCGCTCTTCTGATTTACTGACTCCAATTAGTGATTGGTCAAACTCTACGGGTTCAATTTGTTGTTGTCATTGCAATCAATCTCGGCAAACAAGGGCATGTTCACGGCAAGTGGCCGATGTGCCAATTTTTGAGTTTTGACCCCAAATGATTAATAGCATCTATTCAACGAATTCTGCCGTTCTTGTCAACATTATCTAAATCCAATTGATCAATCAATAAAACATAAACCACCATATTTTGATTTTTAAATAAATGACCATGTCAAAGTGTTCCCGCCCCTTTGCTTTCCGATGCGTGCATTGATGATGGCGAATTGCTATTTAAAAATAGATGCTTAATGTATTTACCTATGTTCAGTTTCTCTCAAAACCGGAATTGAAGGGCCATAAATCGGCTTAAACTGATAGGAGCTGCTCGATTTTTTGATATGAGCCTTAGCTTTGTTCCCCCAATCACATATAAAGAAATGATTCCGTTCAGATAAATTTGAAAAAAGTGATCAGCCCCCAATGGGGCATGAAGGATGTCCCGCGGCGCCGCCGGGTAAATTTTACAAAAATTGACAATCTTTTGAATGCCGGATTTACATCTAGTTACGCCCCTGCTCCAGAGTGGTCTGATAAAAATTGTACTACAAACTCAAAATCGAATTTTTGACGGAAAATCTATTTCGTGATTTTTGGTGGCTTTCATTCGGCGCGTTCAGCTCATTCAAGCAAACGTTTCAAAATGACTTTATTATCGTTAAAGAAAATATTATTTAATTTCTAATTATCAGACAAGCGAAGGTCCCGAGTAAGTAAAAAAGGCAAAAATCCTTATTTCAAGACGAGGTCGTTATTTTTGATTTGATAAAGATTCGAATTTTCTCTCGTAAATTTTTCGATATTATTTTTTTGTTTAAATGCCCTTCAAAATTGTTTGTTTTACTTAGAAAATTCGGAATTAATGTTAAAGTAAAATCAAAGGAATATTTTTATCCGATTTTTGTTCAGTTTTTGTAAATTTACACACACTTTCTTTTGAACCGGAACCGTTGACTGGGTTTTGTGGGCGAAAACCGGGTTTAAAAACTTGATTTTTTGGAGATCATTTCCATTTTTACTGCATTTTTGTTAATATATCTTTCAAAACTAGTATTTTTTTAAAATTCTGCTTTGAGGTCGGCGGTGCAGATAAGCGCCGTCGAGAAATTTTTTTTTAAAAGATTTTACGATATTTGTTACTGCATACTCGCAAAAGAAAAGTCTGGCACCTTTTTTGCTTTGTTTAATTATATCAATTTTTTAAAATTCTGATTGAAAAACGTTTTGAAGGGGCCAGTTAACCGTTATTTTCAATTATTAAAGGCCTTCCAAATAAATAATGAAAACTAATTTGGCCAATGGGCACTAAACCATATTTGAAACTCATAATCAAACATTCAAAGCTCATTATTGGTTAAACTTTATCAAGCGAAAGCTAATTTGTAAGCTATTTTCCAACCGATTTGCTCAAAAAAATTGCCGATTGGGATAAATATGATCAGTGACAACTATTGATGCACTTATCATTTTTTGATAATTCCAATTCGAGAAAAATCAGGCCAAACAGTTTTTAATGGTTCTGATGACCAAGTTGCGCTTTTTATACTAGGCTATTTTTTAAGTTCATTCCGCAATTAAAATAATCATTTTCGATGACTGATTGTGGTTGTGGTGGAAACCCCCCCCCCCCCCCCCCCCCCCCCCCCCCTTCTCCGCCGCGGTCGCGTCCATTTGGATCATCGAACAAGAGCATGGAATGGGAAGAAAGAAAAAAGAGAGAGAGAGGGGAAATGTCTGCTTCTCTATTTCCCACTCTCTTCTCTTCTTTCTCTCTGATGCGCAGTCTGCGCTCTCCACGCCTGCTTCTCTATTTCCCACTCTCTTCTCTTCTTTCTCTGTTGCGCAGTCTGCGCTCTCCACGCCTGCTTCTATATTTCCCATTCTCTTCTCTTCTTTCTCTGTTGCGCAGTCTGCGCTCTCCACGCCTGTTTCTCTATTACCCACTCTCTTCTCTTCTTTCTCTGTTGCGCAGTCTGCGCTCTCCACGCCTGTTTCTCTATTACCCACTCTCTTCTCTTCTTTCTCTGTTGCGCAGTCTGCGCTCTCCACGCCACTCAATAAAATGGGAGGATGCTGGGCGTCATTTTTAGTTGCGTTCGCCTTGCATTCGTTCATTATTCGTCCATTTTTTGGTGCACTTGTTGAGCGTTGGTCCATCCATTTTTACTTTCAATTAGGATTTGTTTTTATTTAAGTATTTAATTTTAAAATACACAGTGGATTGATATATATGTCGGTTATTATTTGAAACTATTCAAATAATACGAGAAGTTCGTATTATTTGAATATCTTCACAAAAAATTGGATTTTTTTAACTACATATAATTTGAAATTCGCTTTTTCAAGAAAATATAAAAACAATAAAAAAAGGAATTTTCAAATTTTATATTAAAATTTATATTTTCTGACTAAAAAAAATTAATTTTTCCATTGAAATTGTTGAATATTTTCAAAGTTTAGTAGTAAAATTCGATCAATCCTCGTATTCATATTGATTATTATTTTAATTAAAAATTTTTTGACCACTTTACATCCTTAAATCTCCAATTTGTTATCACATATTTTGCCATTTTTAGCACATATTTCGGCATTTTTTAGCTCATATAAATCTTATTCCTATTGATAACTTAATAAATGCAATTTAAAAAGATCTTTTAATTTTAAATTGTAATAATATTTTTAAAAATATTGAAGCAGAATATTTTTTATATTGTAGTCATGAAAATAATAAATAAGTCACTCTTCAAATGCTCAACTGATAAATTAGATTATTGTAAAATGATAAAAAAATTTTGCCTACAAAGCAATTAAACTGTTAAAAAATATGATACAAAACTTAATAAAATTTTAGATTAAAATTATGTAAAAATAGTTAAAACATATATAGATGGCATAATAAAAGTAAGAAACGGAATTCTAATGCACAGACATAAATAATGTTTTTATTAGAGTCACCTATGTAAATGAAAACCGTTTAAACTAAATAAATTATTATTGGCTCATACATAATTCAATTGTTACATGAAACGATTATAAAAAATAACAACATTATAAAGTATAAGCTATGTTAATCTCGAATTAATATTTAATAATTAAGAAATTAATGGACGTTAAATGTAGCATAAATGTCATATAATGATTACTTGTGCAGAATGTAATAACTGGGAAAATTAAAATTCACCATGAACTAAGAAGAAGCGGCTTGATATTAAAAAAAAAATATAGTAATGAAGAAATTCTGATAAAAATATTAATCTAATTTTTAAAAAATTAAAATATACGGCGAAGAAGAGCGGACGACGAAGAAGAAGCTTGCTACTTAAAAAAAATTATATGATTAAAGAAGGGGTTTGATATTTCTAAAAATGAAAATTATTAAAAAAAGCAGATTAAGAAGAAACTTGATATCTAAAAAAAAATATACGACGAAGAATTTGCCTAATACGGCGAAGAAGAGCGGACGACGAAGAAGAAGCTTGATATTTAAAAAAAAATTATATGATTAAAGAAGTGGTTTGATATTTCTAAAAATGAAAATTATATTGATAAAAAAAAGCAGATTAAGAAGAAACTTGATATTTAAAAAAAATATACGACGAGGAATTTGCCTAATATTTAAAAAAAATATACGGCGAAGAAGAGCGGACGGCGAAGAAGAAGCTTGATATTTAAAAAAAAATTATTTGATTAATGAAGTGGTTTGATATTTCTAAAAATGAAAATTAAATTGATAAAAAATTGACGGTAATTTAAAAAATGATATATTCAATGAAGATGCTAGCAAAATTTATTGAACAATTAAATCAATTTTTTTTTATTACAAAACAATTGAAAGGAAAGTAAAAATATAAATAAATTTAATACAAATTTGCTAATGAATAAATAAAACCCAATTATTAAAAGCAAAACATAATCGAAAAGAATATTAATTTAAAATATGTAAATATGATAAATTAAACATTACTGATTATTGTATTCGGCTACTGAAATTATAAACAGCAAAGATAAATATAATTTATTATTTAAGCAGATACAAAAAATCGCTATAAACAAAAGTCTAACTAAAATAAATGTTAATAACAACAATAAATAGGTAAATTAAATACAAATAAATGGGTAACGGATGCTACCCTCATAACGAAAGTTATCTTACACTATGCTGCATAAACACGTGGAAAAAAGTAGGAGTGTCACGGCTGATTCCATTTTAATTCTACTCATAAATATATTAAAAAAACAAATAAAATAAAAACCAAGTCTAGTCTTAATCATTATTGCCATTAACTTAATTTAAATAAATTTATAAAATTAAAAAATTAAATTCATTTTTATTTAAACTGCAAATGCTTCTTTTAAAAAAGAATAAGAAACAACAAAACAATTAATTTTATCCTTATTGCTTTAAAAATAAAAATGAGACGTATAGATTAACAAAAAGTTTATTAATTAATTTAAAAATAAATCGAAGATGGCTCAACTCCAAGACTGGAAACAAAATTGTTAAACAATGTAACTTACGAATTCAAACAGCAGAACGCGGAGGTCTAAGAGTGTTTTATACGTACTTCTGATTGATTAGTTTTGACGTTAGTAGCATGGAAAAAATAGACTTTATACAATTAATTACAACAGTTGCAACTAGAGAAATATCTTCAAATAACTAGCCTTTCCAAATGATTTGATTTTTATAAATATTTTATCATATATTTTATTAATTTTGTGCTTTTATTTATAAACCTGCTTGAAACATGGTTTCCTTAATCATTATGTAGTTTAAACCCTTCTATTTGCTTTAGGCATTTCTACTATAATCTTAAGTTGATAAATCTTTTATTTCTCCGTATAGCCGGACGCATTTTGGTTAATTAAGTGGGTAGGACTTATTGTGTTTATGCGGATTTTCAGAATTTAAATCAATTTTAGTTCTTCGTTTTCGAAGAGATTCCTGACCAAATAGTTTTTAACGTCTAAAGACAATTCGTAAAAATGTGGTCTTTTTCATTCTTGCAATGTCTTTTTTAAAATAAAGATTAAAGACTTGAGACAAAAATTTAAAATTGACCTACAAATTGAAAAAATGAATAAGTATTTTCGGATTTTTCGGTTTAAGTTAAATACCAAGGTCTCCTCTCTCTTACTGGATAATTGTGATTTTTAAGAATCAAAATATTATTAATTCACGCTTGGATTTATAGTGCCGAAATGCTGGACCAAACATTTGTTTCTTGCGATTTTATGGTCATTTATTTTGCAGTAATCGATAAATTTATTGCCAATTAGAAAGGAGAAAGGGTGTTAAATCAGAACATATATAATAGGCCTTAAAATCGTCAGCAAATAATTAATTAAGCGCGAGAGGAATTATGTCAAACGCATGAAAAAAGCAAAAAACGAAAACTACATTAGAAATGTTCATATATTTATATATTTTTATTCATATAATTTTATAATTTGTAAGTGAAAAGTTCTTATAAAGTTTAATAAAAATATAAATTCAATAATTAAAAGTTGTTAACTGCGTACCAAAAAAATTAACCACGAAAGGGTGCGCACCCCATTACAAATGCCCAAATGCGAAAAAACAACACGTTGAAAAAATAAAACAAATAAACAATAAATAAAAACGGCTGCGAAAAATATTTGTCTATTAAGAGTGGAACAGGTGCAAATTGATTTAAACTAAAATTGCAAGAACCCAAATATTAATACATGTTATAGAAAAAATAATCAGTCTAAAACAGAGTAATTAAAAGCACAGAAATAATTGAAGTTGTACAATATATATTTAAATTTTCATCAAAATCAATCAATTTATTTAGAAATAAACAGACAGCCATTTGGATTGGGGTGTTTGGCATCAGAAACCTAAACGGCAATGCAGAATACTTAGTGCAATAGAAGGTACTATTAATTTTGAATATTTTTATAAATAATTTGTATTTTGAGAACTATTCCAGAGTATATGACCAGTGGTATGTGAAAGGAATTGAAGAAGGAACTCGCATCAAGCGGGGCAGATGTGGTTAACCGTATTTATTTCGGAGTTAATGCCGTTTGGGCCTTTTGCAAATAAATTTATAAAAAGTTATTTATACATAAACATAAAAACATCTATCTTATCTAAAAATATAAAATCATTAAAGAATATATATAAATTTACATTTATACCCGCGGAGCTGTAATTTTAAAATTGCTAATTATGAGTCAATATATTTCAAAAAAACTATAATTTTTAGTTACTAACTTAAATCAAATTTTGGTAAGAAGGCCAATTGTTTTGTGAAATTGGTGACTAATTATAAAAAATAAATTACAGAAGCCCATATCTCTCTATTTAATTTTAATAGAAAATGGCAAAATGTCACGCAAAATTCAAAAATTTTACTAGCGCCTAACACCATCGGAAAAAAAAATCTCTCCGAAAAATACCACATTGGGGTGCTTAACCCGCCCGGATCCAACCCCCGGATCTCTTAGTATAATCGGCTTTCTAGTTTTTGCACTTTATTTATATTTGTAGTCAATTTTTTTATTTACCTCTATTTAGTATAATCTAATGACAAAAGAAGCATCTTCAAAACTTTTTTTGTTTAAAAAATGGATTTTTAAGTTCGAAAATAGAGTTTTTACATTTGACTCGCTAGTCGTGTACTGTCAGGCGTGCCAACCTGTAGTAAGAAATTTCCTAATTTTTATATTATAGTAATCTGAAATAACAATTTATGTGCCTTACTCAAAATTTCTCCATTTGGAGCAACACAACCAAACGGCAAACGATATCAAAAATCTCAACTGGTTGGATCAAAACAGAAATAATCGTTCATCACAGCCTGTCGACATATTCGCTGCCGAATTAATGCTCAACCCTCATTAATACAAAAAATGAAAATCAATAACATATATATTAAAACTTAAAATAGCGTCAAAAATATTCATTATCAAAGAAAACATAATAAGCTGACATTAAACCTAAATATTATAATAGTTAAGAAAACTTCAAATTAAAGAAGGACATAGCTTAGAATACAAAGAATAAATGCAAAAAACGACTCAAACCGTCAGGCCAGCATCTTCTGTACATGCTCTGAATCAGATAAAATCAAATTAAAATATATCAAGCACGCTTAGGAGGACTGGAAAACTCTCCGATTTACCGACCCACCATTGTAAAATTATAAATGTAAAGTTTTATTTGGATCTTTAATTAAAATAAAATAATTTAAAATTATATTAATAATTGAGAAAGTTTATATAAAATCCATGGTGTATGTAATAAATACAACGCGCA
Source organism: Globodera pallida (assembly GCA_020449905.1). Classification (NCBI taxonomy): domain Eukaryota; kingdom Metazoa; phylum Nematoda; class Chromadorea; order Rhabditida; family Heteroderidae; genus Globodera; species Globodera pallida. The sequence goes on from JAIXHY010000091.1 coordinate 56,490, forward strand.
AAAGTGTTCTTTATAAATGATTGAAATTGAAAAATTATTTTTTTATTTTTACCGAAGTAACGTTTAAAGTCACTTATTTAATATCTAAATTGCTTTAATTTAAATATTTTGATTAAAATAACGTTTCAGAAAGTCATTAACTAATAAATAATGTTATTTGCGATCAGATTATTCGAATAAAAGCCAAAATTCCTTTTAAGCTGCTCACTTTTTCATTCTATAATTCCAAACAAATAAATGCACACTGAAATTACTCACCTTTTGATACATCATTTACTTTTGCAATATCGCAATTTTTGCTTTGAACTGAACAAATAATATCGTTAAGTCATTTTGAAAAATTATTAAAAATTAATGTATAATACAGCCTTTTATAACGACAAAAAATCAAAAAAATTCTTATAGTTCAAAAACTATTGCTTATTTTCTATTGTTATTTGTTTATTTTTATAATTAAAAAAATGTAATTTTGAAACACCACTGCCTTTGTGTGCAAATTTTTAATAAAAATAAAAACAATAAAAATGAAAAATAATTGAAAACGAAAAAAAGAAAAGACTCAATTTAAAAATAAATTTGGTCAAACTATGCGAAAAAATTACCAAATAAAAAACCTGTTGAATATTCAAAATTGATAAAAAAAGGAATACAGCGATTAATTAATTCAAATGCTTCCTTCACCATAAAACGATATCATAATTATAAATCTATACAATTATTGGTTAAATCATTATTCTGTGATTATTTTACCATTTGAATTTTAAATATAGCAAAAAAAAATTTGATATAAATCTCACTGGCCGGAAATAACCATGCATTGTCAAAAAAAATTGAATGAAAAAAATTTTACTCCGTAAACTGTCGAGAACTTATTTAATAAATCTCTTTATTACAATCAAGCGACGTAAAAATGAAAAAAACCTAATTTATTTAAGCTAAAAATATATTTTAAAAGTTCAAACAATTCTAATAAATATAAAGCTAAAAATTGTGGGGAATCATGTGGACTAGGAGCGGTGGCTGCGCTCATGACTTAATAAACTTTCAGTGAAAGAATTATGACACTTTTAAATTATATAATAAAATATGATAGTTAATTCATATTCTAATCAAACATAAAAATGTTTATAGCACTACTTTAAGAAGAACACACTTTTGAAAGAAAATTTAACAAAATCAAATGGGAAAAATATCAACAAATTAATAAGCAACAAAAAATTAATCACTTCACTAATTTGATAATGTTTAATAATTTTTATAAAATAAAAAAATATTAAAATCTAATAAATTCCATAATAATGTTAAAGATAAATTGAAAAATTAATTTCTTTTAAAGAAACTTAAAAAACAAAAACTGTATAAATATAATTGTAACAAATAAAAAGAATTAATTCTCTAATTACAAATAAATTGGAACAGAGATTGAAAACCTCGGTTTGCACATTCGCGTGAATCGAACATTGCGCTCGACGTGTTGTCGGTTTAAATTTAAAATAACTCTTTAAAAAACAAAACAACACTCAACCTAAGCTTTTTAATTATTTTATGATTTTTAAACATACTCAGGTATGTTTTTTTGCATATATGGGAATGAAAATATTTAAATAATGAATAAAAATATAAATAAAATAACAACTTATTTATACTAGCATTTTTTATTTAATACATTTTTTAAATTGAATCAATAAATTTGGCAACGTTTACTCAAAATGGATTTAGCAATTATTTGCGAAAATATACATATAGCAAGCAATCATTAAGTGAAGCCAAATATTAACAAATTTAACCACAGGAACCCATTCATTTGAAAAATATCAGAAAAACAAAAAAAACGAAAAACTATTTTTGCAATATTATAAGCATTAATGCTATATATTATAAAACATTATTAAAATTTTATACAAAAAATTAAATTGGAAATTGAAAATTGACTAACTTTAAAGCTAATCTAATCGAAATCACCATTATTTATTTATAATGGGAAAACATTTGCCTATGTTAAAAAAAGATAAAGCAGATAAATTATTCGCAAGCTTATAAAAATTAATTTAGACTAGCTGCCGACCAAATTTCAAGATCAATGCGATTTGAAGGCATTGGAAAATAAAATAATTAATTAAAGAAAATTCCAGAATTAAGATTTTAAAACAAAATAAATAATAGTATATCAAGAATAATTCAACACAAGCCCTATTATTGGTAACTTAAATTCGTGCATTGAATGAATAACAAATAAAACCCCGAATAATTAAGAGATGTGATTATCATGAATCAAGATATTTCCTAGTAAAAGAAAATCAAAATAATAAAAAAGAGTTACGTAAAGTAATTATAATTATAAAGACCTACTATTTATGATATCAAATATAATTATATAGACTTACTATTTATGATATCAAATTAAATGTAACATATTTTGTAAATAAACAGCATAACCCAAATCGTGGGTTAAATTCCTGTCTGGGGCTACCATTTTGCTTGAGCAATTTTCTTGGGTTTCCTTAAATTTTTAAGTAATTGTTTATTTTATTTTTTATTAATGCGTTTATAACACTTGTAATTGGATTATTTTCTTTTTTAATGGGTTTTATATATTTTAAATTTAAGACCTATCACGATTTGGCATTGTGTTTATTCAAAATTTGTAATTGAAATGGATTTTATTGTTTCAAAATATGTGATCCCCTCGTTTTTCTTCGTGCGTGTGACTTTCATCTGCATTTATGATTGATTTCTGCTTAATTAACATTATAAAATTCGTAAAAACTTTGAACATTTAAAATTTTGGTTCAGTTTCGAAATCAATCTTTGCCGAAATTCATCAGTGTCGAAATCATAGGAAAACAGTGAAAAAAGACGAAATAGTTCAGTGTCAAAATCCACCAGTGTCGAAAACCATTATTGTCGAAATCCAGTGTCGAATTCCTTCAGTGTCGAAATCAATCAGTGTCGAAATCATATGGCACCACGAAACAGGGTAGGTACTTTGAAAAATTACCAGATTACGAAAACCGGGTTTTCAAAATCCCGGTAACCGATAACCGGGTACCCAAAACAAATTAAAATCAGAATTGATCATGGAAACAATCCAAGTTGATCTAATTTTTTAAATGAATTAATAAATATAATCGGACGGTTACTTATTATTAATTTTGCAAAAAACCCGGTTCTAGTCCGGTTTAGGCGTCCCATGAACTTTTATGCGTCCCATGATCGCCCACGCGACACTTCGCCCACTAAGCAAAACCGCAAATTTTTAGGAGAATTCTCCGACCCGACACTTCTAACCCTCGAAAAACCCCGAACCTCGTCCCCGACTTGAGCTCGGAGATAACATACATCCCTAAAGATGGCATTATTCGAACATTTTTTCGAAAATTTAAAAAACGTTCAGAAATCAATTCTGGTCTCAAAACCTTTCTCAAAAAGCATGAATTCGGTCCGGAATTCAGAATTGGGCAAAATGAATGTCAGATTCGTATTCTACGGCCCAGGAAACCCCTAAAAAAACTATTTTAAATTTTCAAAAAATGTTCGAATCCGGGTCCGGGGTTCGAATTTGGTCGAAATGGAAGACACCGTGGCGAACATCGGTTTTTGTTAAGGAATAAAATAAAAAAAATTTTTTGGTTGGGGACGCTAGTGGCCGGGACGTTAGTGGCGGGACGGTAATGACCCCTACTCCCCCCCCCCCCCTTCCCCCTTCCCCTCCCCCATTTACACCACTTGCTCCTTTAAGTTTGGCTTTTTTGAGAATAAATTTATATTTCGCCATTTTCCCGTAAAAATCCATATTTTGGCCTTTTTGGTCAATAATTCTTAAGAAAAATGCAATTTTTTAGGCTTTTTACCGAAAATTCTTGAAGAAATTCAATATTTTAGGCACGTTTCACAAAATTTCTTAAGAAAGATGCAATAAAAACGAAAGAGCAAAAAAAAATGCACCCCTAAAAATGGCCTTTTCTTTGACCAAAAATCCACCCCCAAAGATCGACATTTTCCCTAAAATTTTTTTTATTTATATTTTTTATAAAATTTTCAAAAACATGTAAAAAATAATACATTTACAATTGTGAGAGCAAAATTAATAAAGATTGACGAATTTTGAAGGTTTTTACGCATAAATTGAGAAGATTTGGTCCGTTTTAGCACATTTTTTAGTCCATATTTTGACACTTTTTTGGGTTTTTGGTCCATATTTTAGGGGTTTTTAGTCCATATTTCGCGTTTTTTAGTCAATATAAATCCGGACCCTATTTATGACTATTACTAATTATTAATTTTTTGATTGTCACGGCATACGGAAAGTTGGCATCAAGTTTTGTTGTTTCTTCATTTAATTTCAAAACTACTTAAAATTAAAATCAGTTATTTAAATGTACTAAATAACGGTTATAACAAAATGATCTAAAAATATGCACAATTAAAAATAAATACGTATGTGTAAACTAGGGATGAGATCGGCTAAAGACTATGCCTAAGTACATTCATGTATACTTCCAAGTACATCGCGGGTCAATTTTATGAAATCCAAGTACACACAAAAAAGATTCTTCAAAATCAATTTTAGGGGTCAAAATTGGGTTTACCCAAGACCGCAGCAGCCGTATCTAGCCTTGGGTATCGTTGATGGTGTATCTGACGCGCCGTCCCGTTGTTATTATAAATGGTAAAAGTTTTTGTAATAAAATTGCGCAGAAATTTCGAAAATTTTGCGGGTTGCGAATTCAAAATAAAAGTACTTCAAATTTCAAATTTAGTGGGCGGAGGGAAGAGGGGATCGTCGGTGCCGATAGGCGCCTCCGAGAAAATTTTGACTTTTTTTTATTAATTTGTTCATAGATTTGCAACAAAATTTTAAAAAAATGTTTGGCTACCATTTATAAAATATTTGTGTAAATTAAATATTAGCAAATACTTAAATCTATAAAATAAAATGTAGATGATTGTTGTGCAAGCAAATAAACAAAAAATAAACATAACAATAAATTAAGCGAACTCAAAAGATAGAAACATCAAAGTAAGCTTTTGTTAAAAAATTTCTGCCTTAATTAATAAATCAATTTAATAAAACGAATAAACATCTACGATTTATAAAAAAGCATTTGAAAAACAGATTTTAAAATTAAACAAATAACATAAGTTCGAATTAATGAAAAATCGAGCGGTTATCATTAAAAACCCCATTATGGTTTAATGTTAGCTGGTTATTGTAAAACAAACTAACCCAAAAGCATACAATACTATTAAAATAACAGACTTATTAAAACTAAATTTAAATAATTAAAGTTAGCCAAAATAAAAATAAAAGTATTGTTAATAAAATACTAAAAATTATAATAACTTAAAATTCTATTAAAATAATAAAAAAAATTATATATATAAAATACAAACGATTTTTGTCCTATTTGTTATATCAAAGCTTTAAATTTTAAATAAAAAGATAAACATATCAATTATCTGAACGCGTTAATTTTAAAAGCGGCCACTGAACGATTAAAATGGAGCTGCTAAAATTTTAATTATTTAACTCAAATACTAAATTGGATTAGTAGGTGATCAAAAATTACTTAGAAATACCGACCAAAAGTTTAACTAAGACTAATATTTACTATATTTTTTAACTCAAAGAATGTGACAATTTGATGAAAATAGTAAGGATAAGTAAATACAAAACGGTTGCTCTGCGCTTTTGTATGCAATAAAAGACTCCAATCACAAGGTGTTAAATAACACAATGGAATTGGGGCCAAACGAATTAAAGTTGAGATGGATTATACTCAATATGAGACATCTGTCGGCAATAGACAGATGAAAACAGGATGAGAAGCATCAGCCGATGTTCAACAAGTATAAAGAGAGGATCGCCAACAAATTTCTGATAATTGTTGATCAACGGAGAGAAGCAAACTTTTAAAGGAAAAATAAATTTAGTCAACACTAAATTTCAAAATAAAGATTAAGCGAAAAGGACGGAATAATCCAAAATAAAACAAAATAATTAATTTATTACGATTGCCAAGATTTTATATCGAATATTAAAATAAGAAAAAATTAATGAGTAAATGCCCCAACAGAAAAATTAAAAAATACGACAAAATTAACGGTGGAAAATTAATTACCCCGCGGCATAATCACGAAAATCCTATTATATTTGATAATCAATAATACCAAAAATTTTTCAAACAGTCTAATAATGTCAGAACAAAAACCACGCTTAGCAAAAGAATAAATATCATTACGTACTTTAATTCGAATAAAATTAAGGAATGCCTTACCAAAATTTTTATATGTCAAATGCATAAACTAAAATATAAAAAAATATTATTGAATAAATATTTAGATAAAATTACAATCAATGGTACAGTCTTAAATATTATAAAAATATCAAACATCTGCTACACATTTCATGCAAATTTGAAATAAATTTTTATATTAATACGGTTCCCAATTTATTTTTGTTAAAGATTTGGTTTGTATTTCCGCGTATAGTTTTATTGGAATAAATAAATAATCAACCAAAACAAGAAAGAAACCAAAACAAAGAAGATTAATACTCAAAGAAATGTATATAGGTATAAGGTAACTTCTGTGCGTAAAGGTGCGAGTCTGCCATGGGAAAAGCCTGCCTTCTCAGAAGTTTTATGTAACAAAAAATAATAAAAAAACGGAAGTAGGCAAAACACAATTTGAGGAAGGATACAATACCTGCGCACAGGATCGTGTTTCTGAATAAAAAACTGGTATTTTATATAAAAATAAAAATTTTACGATTTTAAAAAATTAAAGTTTAATATAAAGAATTACTTAAAAACCAATCAAAAGTGGGGAGAAAAATTTGTGACAAGTAAAGCAATAAAAAGATGCGCAAAAGGCAAAAAGTCGCCCAACGTTCAAATCATAAACTTATTTATCCAAAAACCTAAAGTAAAATATGTAAATAAAATAATTACAAATTATTAATATGAATATAAAAAACTCGGGAAAAGAAGCTCGTAAATTTACTCAAATAAACATAAAAAAGCAAAGTTTAATAGATAAAAATAAATGTAAAACTATGTAACTAGGGCAAATTAATTATATCGATTTAATTAAGTAAAATGACAATTATATGTAAGATATAAATGCCTGACTGGAAAAAGTAAATTGGAAAGAAAACAAAATGGTATTAATAGTTGCTTTAAATTGTTGTTTTTATAAAGTTCTTATTTGACATTTTACTATATTGATTATTTAAATATAAACGACAAACTAAAAAATAATATTTATTACGGAATAAATAAATAAGAAATTCAAAACTGCCGGTAATAACTAAAAAAACTTCAAAATAAACGTTTTACTTTCTTGTTAATATAATTACAATTCCTGAGTATAATTAAAACTAATATAATAAAATCTTTAATGCAGAGCATGAAAAAATTTGTGCTGAAAAAATGCTCCTCAAACAAAACCTGGAAACAGCGCGCTGACATGTGTCAGTAATCCATATTTTGTCAAGACGTTACAAAAACTCAGTAGTTACTTAGATATGATAAAATAATTTGGAATTTTGATAAGAAAAAGTTAAGTTTTTGGTCTAATCCACATTTACATTGCAACGCCAACCAGCAATCTGGCAAAGAAACGCTTTTCACAAGAAGCTGGATTTTTTGAGGATAAAATAATAAAAAATTATATGAAAATAATTGAACACTGTTTTTTTTAAACTTTTTTTGGACGATATAATTGTTTATTTAAATAATTACAAAAGCATTTTGTATTAGTTCATGAAATTATAGGTTTCACACAAAACAATCTGCCGCCTCCAATCCTACACCAGGGGTCTCATGCATTATTTTTCAGAAGAGAAACTTAATAGAAAATGTTTTCCAATTTGAAAATAATTTACCACTAATTTTAAAAACTGTGCAATTCAATAAAAATAGTTATTTTTAACAAATAATTAAAATTGTCAAAAACTGTCGTTTAGGGTCAGAGACCCACAAAATTATAATTCAATAAAGAATTTTGAACGATAATGCCATTGAAAACAATTTAAAATTTTAATAAATATTTTATTTATAAATTTATATCCTATGACACGATCTAAACGATAAAGCAAGCTGTTTCACCAATCTGTTGGGAGAACTTCTCGTCGATATGCTTTTTGTGCAGGATACAATCCCATAACAATTTACAAAGTTTGACAAAAATATTATCTATAATTTACTATTATCTTAATTGTAAAAAATCAAAATTATCTTAATTGTAAAAAATCAAAACAGTTATCAATTATACATATTAATATATAAAAACATTTTGAACTAAATTACCGCAAAGGATTATTATGCAAGAAAAAACTGCAGTTTATTAACTAATTCTGGCCAGGTTCTATAGCAATTATTTTCATTAATTTTTATTTACCAGAAATCTGAAGACATTGATATCAATTGAAAAATTAAAACCAAAAAAAATTAATACTTAAAAATAAAAATTATAGCCTTTTCTCACAAAACACGGTGTGCATTAAATTTCAAAACTACTTAAAATTAAAATCAGTTATTTAAATGTAACAAATACGGTTATAACAAAATGATCTAAAAATATGCCCAAATAAAAAATAAACTTACAAAAATATATTTTACCCATACAAATTAGTCACAAATGTGCTTATGTAGAGTTTATTTCTAAAATAAAATTCATTTATCTTTCAACATGAAATATCAGATTATGGCGTAATGAAATTAAAGCAATTTAACCACCCAGTGATTCAGTCGGACAATGAAAATAAACGTATGTGTAAACTCGAAATGTGATCAGGTAAAAATAAATTCGTGGAACCTACATGTAATTCATTATTCTTTATAAATATCACAAATCTAAAGTTAAATTTTTATTACTCAATAAAAAGCCATTCAAAATTTTTGCGAATATAAAATTAAAAATAATTTTGCTATTATATACACGATATATTGTCATATAAATATGCTTTTCAAACAAATCAAGAACGCTAACTTTATTTTATTTAAATAACAAAATAAATTATAATAGAAAAATCAACTGCATTACGAATGAAGTGCAAATTACTTGTGAATATGTCTGGAAAGATTGGGAAACAACAAATATAAAAAGTAAATAATAAAATGGCCCAGAAATAAAATTAAAAAAATGGCCAATTAAAAGAGAAAAAGAATAGAATGTAAAAATATAAAAAATTAATGAAGCTTTCAATAATAGTTAAAGTTAAGATGTGTATATTGCAAGCAATCATCCTTTAAAAATTTAATTATAATAGCCAAAAAATAACGATACAACGTGCGTAAGAAATTAAAAAATTGGATTACGTGTTGTAAAAATATATACCCCCGACCCCCCTCCGAAAACCTGTTCAACTGAAGAAGACAAATGCAAAATTCGTAACCATCATTTATAATTTTGATTATAATATTAAGTCAACATTGTAAATCTTTTTAAATTATGTTTTTGTTGCAGAAACTGCCGGTTTGTTCATCGATTCCGCGGCCGAATTGTTTCCATGCATTTCGTTGTCACACTGTGGCGATAAAATTGTAGCATATTTTGGACCGGACTTCAAATTTAAATTCTGAATATTTCACAAGTAAATAATGTTTCGGTACTTTTCCGTTTTGTCACCCCCCCCTCAAAAAATTTTTATTTATATTTTTTTAGGGGTAATTAAGGGTGCTGATCACGAATAAAATAATATTTTTTTGATCTGACGCCATTTGAACATTGGCCAATTGAGTCCCAGTGTAAAGGGACATTTCAGTACCATTATAAACCTGATAGGGGAAAAGTTAGACAGTAAGGTGAAAATAGCAGCCAAAGTACCGCACACTCGACTACGGCGGCCAGTAGGTGGGGCGAGACTCCGGGCTCCGGAAGAAGTCCGCGCGTGACCCGGCTGGGGGTCTCGCGCGCGCCCGCTCCGCGGGTCCCCGCGCGCTCGCCCCCCAGTGGCGCTCGTCAGACTTCTTCCTCCGCCCTTCGTCTCGCCCCACTACTTGCTCCGTCTCCGCATGCTCGCTGTTGGCGGGCCGCCAGCGGCCTTTCATTATTTTATCCGGCTTTGGTGTTTAAAAAAGTCGTTTTTCCTAAATCCCGGGATTTTTGAAAATATTTTTTATTTAAAAAATTGTCTAAAAATAGGTTGTTTGATGCGCTGATTACGAATTCGTCAATAGAAAATCAAAATTGAGCATTTAAAGCGGTTTTTAAACCGGTTTAAAAGCTTGAAAATTAAGGAAAAAGCACACTTTTGAGTAACAAAAGCGGATATAATAATGAAAGGCCGCTGGCGGCCCGCCAACAGCGAGCATGCGGAGACGGAGCAAGTAGTGGGGCGAGACGGAGGGCGGAGGAAGAAGTCTGACGAGCGCCACTGGGGGGCGAGCGCGCGGGGACCCGCGGAGCGGGCGCGCGCGAGACCCCCAGCCGGGTCACGCGCGGACTTCTTCCGGAGCCCGGAGTCTCGCCCCACCTACTGGCCGCCGTAGTCGAGTGTGCGGTACTTTGGCTGCTATTTTCCACCTTACTGTCTAACTTTTCCCCTATCGGTTTTTTAATGGTACTGAAACTTTTTTACACTGGGACTCAATTGGCCAATGTTCAAATGGCGCCAGTCAAAAAAATATTATTTTATTCGTGATCAGCACCCTTAATTACCCCTAAAAAACTATAAATAAAATTTTTTTGAGGGGGGGTGACAAAACGGAAAATACCAATGTTTCTTTTCATTAGTTTTACATTAATTTACAATTATTTATTTAGAAATTTTTTACATTAATCACTAGGGCTGGGATTTATATGCTTTTTTCTTGAGTGCTCCTTGGCTTGAAATTCACGAAAATCATGTTTTTGGCTCGGTAACCCCAATATTTGTACAAAACCAAAGACAAAAATGTGCGAATTTTTTTGATTTTTTTTTGAAATTTTTCCGTGCAGCTTTTTTCATTAGAAGTAGGGTTGGTTCCGTGACCGAGCGGGAAATTCACGGTTCATTGGAATCCTAGTCCCGGTTTACTCAAAAATCTCGGTTTCGTCCAACTCTAGGATTGATTATAACTAGGGCTGGGATTTATATGTGCTAAAAAACCCAAAAAATGCCAAAATAAAAGCTTAAAATATGTCAGTAAATATGTGCTAAAAAACCCAAAAAATGCCAAAATAAAAGCTTAAAATATGTCAGTAAATATGTGCTAAAAATATCCCCAAAATATGTTTTTATATGTGCTAAAAAGTCGCTCTAATTCAACAATTTTTCAAAACAAATACTATTTTTGGGCTTCTCTCATGGTAAGGAATCCACGAAAAAAATATGTTATAACATAAAAATCCCAGCCCTAGTTATAACATAAAAATCCCAGCCCTAATTATAACGTCGTTTTCCGCGCTGCCGGACATTTTGTCCAATTTTGCCTACCGGACATTTTGTCTAATTTTGCCTACCGGACATTTTGTCCAATTTTGCCTACCGGACATTTTGTTCAATTTTCATTTTGTCAATTTTGCCTACCGGACCTTTTGTCCACGTACGAGTTTTAAAAACAATAAAACATGACCGTTGTTGTTGTTGATAAATAGCGCCTTTTATTAGTTCTTCCAACAAATGTCTTTGAAAAATTAAATACAATTAAATGAACCAATCCAAACTGGGGGGACTTCTTCAACGTGCACCCCAACATTTTTGTTGATCCCAAACCTTCGATTTGGCCGTTGTTATTGTTAATAAACAGCTTTTATTCGATCAGTTTCTTCCAACAAATGTCCTTGTCCCCTGAGGGGCTGGGCTTTATTTAAGATGAACACTTTTGTGCACTCTTCCGTTATTCGCATTATTCCATTGCAAATTGGGCCAATAATTTGCAGCAGCAAGCCCTGTTTTGAATAACCGATTTATCCTTTAATCGACCGAATTCAGAGTCTGCCCAATAAAAGCCTAACTTTAAGTTCAATATGTTTAAGCATAGGGACCTCACTGATGCATTTTTGACGCTTTTGATACTAAATTTGTACCCAAATCTACCCCGTGAAGGGCGTCTTTCGGTTAAGTTTTACCAAATAGGAAGGTGATTATCCGGCTTTTTCACCGAGTTACGCCGGCCCAAAAATGTGTTTAAAAGATGGCATTTTTCAGGTATTTGTTTTTGATGTGCTTTTATATATTTTGTAGCCGCTTAATGTTTTGAATAACCGATTTATCCTTTCATCGACCAAATTGACCCTTGCCCAATAAAAAGAAGTCTAAGTTTAATCAGTTTAAGCTTAGTGACGTTGATAGGATGGGGTGGACTGGCAGTTTATCAGCAATGTTGAATGCAGTTATCAAAGCATGTTTATATATGCTTTTGGGTTTACTGCGTCACGTGCGTTGCCGTCTCCGCAGGACATTGTGTTCCCGCCCATCTCAGAAGTTTTGGTCATTAACGGGGGTCCAAATCTGATCGACAACATAAAGAACTGCTAGAAATACAAGGTGAACCGTGGGAGGAATTTAATAAAATTATATATAAAATGAGTTTTTTAAGAACACTTCGGCCATTGTACACACCGGGAATATGCTCAGCGAGTTTGGTTGGACCACATCACAATCGCATTTAAAAAAGCCGTCGAGTAAGTTTAGTATGTTGTTTTGTAATATATAGGATTAGTGTATTTTTGTCAAAAATTTTAAAAATTATTTTTAATAATTCGTTTTATCAACATTTCTTGTGCTTTTTTGCCAAAACGAATAATTTTTATGAGGCTAAAATTGATTGTTTGAAATTGAATTTTCGAAAAAAATATTTGAATTCGAATTTGGATCCTGGTTAAATCCGTCTAAAAATGGAGGTCAGATTCGAATTCTACGAAAATTAGGTGTATAACAATTCAAAATAGCTAAATATTTCTAGTTAAAATCTGACTAATTAATATTCAGGGAAAAGATGCTTTGTCATCGTTGCAGCAAGTAAATTGGGCACATCGACGAACTTTGCTACTGCCTGGATTCCGACACAAAAAGCCATCATAGCACCAAATAATTTTATTTTGTCGAAATTTTGGGATTCATTCTTGTCGAGATTTAGCCGGGATCCTGATCAAAATGTTGATCGGTCTTCCACTCTTTTCTCTAAGTTTAAATATATTTAATTATTTTTTAATTAATTTCTATGTCTTTAGCTGCTGCAATAATCGCAAGACCAGGGCTTTGACAAGCGGCCGCTGATCTTTTAAGGCCGCACATATCAAAGGAGAACGCGTTAATTGTTGATGGAATTTTCTCAATTGTTTAAATGAATTTCATGAAAATATACTTTTTTGCATTCCAATTTAGACTTAAACACTTTTTTGAGTTTTCACATATGTATATGTAAATGAAAAAACAGCAATAAGCCGTTGGCTTGGTATTTTGGCTCTTTAATACAAAATTATTTAGTCAAATTTTATTTTCCAAAAATATATATTTGTGGAACTTGGTAAATCGATCATTTTCGGAATTTCCCGGTTGGGTTTTCAAAGTCGAGAAAAAGATGTTTCTAGGGGTATTCGTGGGTGTAGAATCCGATTATAACCCAATTCGAATCCCGGACCCGAATTCGAACAAGTTTTCGAAAATTAAAATTTCCCAAATATCTATTTTGGCCCAAAATGTTTAAAAAGCACAAAATCGTAAAGAAAAGCAAGTTTTTGGCCTCAAAATTAAGGCTGTCGGTTAACCGAAATTTTTCGGTTAATCAAACCGAAACCGATAACCGAACCGAAATTTTTCGGTTAACCGAACCGAAAACCGAACCGAAATTTTTCGGTTAATCAAACCGAAACCGATAACCGAACCGAAATTTTTCGGTTTTCAGACCCCAAATGTCCGAAAACTCCATTTTCCAGACGATTTTTAGGGGTGCGTTTTTCCCTTTTTATGGCATTTTTGTTAAGCAATTTCTTTAAAAAATCTTTGTTTTAGGGGTGCATTTTCAGTTTTTGTTAAGGATTTTCAAAAAATGGTCATATTTCTTGTCGTTTATTAGAACCGAATCGAAATTTTTCGGTTAATCAAACCGAAACCGATAACCGAACCGAAAAAATGTCGGTTTTCGGTTCGGTTTCGGTTCGGTTCGGTTTGAAACCGACAGCCTTACTCAAAATGTATAAAAAGCACAAAATTACAATGAAACAGCATCTAATGATCAAATTAATTCGTTTTGAATTATTTCAAGGCCAAAATTGATATTTGAAAATTTTTGAATTTTCGAAAAGTTTGAATTCGGGTCCGGGATTCGAAATCGGTCGAAATGGAGGTACTTTTCGGTTATGGGGTCGCAAATTCAAATTTAAAAAAAGGTTAACAAAAAGCGCGCGGAACATTCAAAGCAGCGCGTTGACAATTTATGCGCGGTTTGCTGATGGGCGTATAACCTTTATGTTCCGTTAATTTTGCATATGAGAACCGTTTTGAATGTTCCGCGCGCTTTTGTTGACCTTTTTTTAAAATTTGAATTTGCGGCCCCATAAACAAAAAGTACCGAAATGGATGACAGATTTGGATTCTGCACCCCAGAATTGTAAATATGGATCATAGGGCCCATACTCGAAATCACTTAAAACCACTTTTATAGGGTTTCTTAGGTGCTCAAACCGATAGAACAATCAAAATTTTTTTGTCGCTCCCCCTTTAAATCGGTTTTTGAACGGTTTAAAACTTGCCAAAAATAGAGATTTTTGACCTAAATTCTGTGCAACAAGTCGATCAGACGCCATTTGGGAATCGGCCGACAGAGTCCCAGTGTAAAGGGACACTTCAGTACCAAAAGTAAAAATGAACCCCGTTTCTCCACAAACAACTGTAAACAGAAGACAAACTGTGCACAGGACCCCGGCAAGGGTAAGGCATTAAAGGGTAGTCAAAAGGTGTGTGTTAACAGATTAACTTAGCCGTTTTGATGAAAATAGCTTTACACATCAGGGATGGGAATCGCGCCGGAAAAAAAAGCGATAGGCGATATGCGATAAGCGATATCGAATTTTCCAATGCGATAGCGATATGCGATTAGCGATAACCCCATTTTCGAATGCGATAGCGATATGCGATAGACGATATGCCCCAAAAAGGCGATAAATGCGATAAATATCGCGCGATAGCGATAATTTTAAAAAAATCAGCAAAATTTTTTTTTAACTGTTGGAATTCCAAAACCGCAAAAAAATAGAACAATTCTGGTGCGGTGTCCAGACATTTCACACATATCGGAGGCGCGGGGCCGCCGGAAAATTTTTTTGAAGATTTTAACCAATGTTTGTTAAGAAAATTGCTCTGCAAAATACATAAAATAAAAATACAAAAAGTTTTTTTGGAAGATCGGAATTAAAGTTAGAAATTTGGGCACTAGAAAATTTAAAAAGCAGGCAAACAGCAGTAATTTAGCAGGAAAAGTCCAAAAAGTAGAAAAATCCTGATAAAAAATCAAAAAATTTTGGACTTTCCTAAGCCTAAGAAAAAAATTTTTTTTTTAAATTAGACGGTTGTGCTTCAAAAAATCACCATAATTATAAATTTTGGTTGCAAATCCCGTTCAAATTCAGTCAAAATTTCAAATTTTCTCGGCGGCGCCTATCGGCACCGCCGACCCCCTCCCCCATCGTTAGGGGTGTAATATTGCGCGATATTGGACGAAATACGATAGCGATATGATGCGATAGCGATATGCGATAGGCGATATGCCCCAAAAAGGCGATAAATGCGATAATTATCGCGCGATAGCGATAGCGATTCCCATCCCTGTTACACATCATTTGTGCCGACGTTTTGTTCGGAGCCTTCGCATTTTATGGACCTTTTGTGCTCGGACTGAAAGTGGCGCTGAACAGCGATCGATTTGACTTTTTGGTGGACGCGCATTTTGAAAGGAAGAAATGGTCGATGGGTCGGTTGGAAATTTGTTGCGCAGATGACGAAGATGGCGCTGGAATTATCAAAGACTTTGGCAATGGCGAAGTCGAGCGCCGTCTGTCAATTCCGCAAAATCCGCTGCCAAACAACGTGAACGGATTTGAACGAATTGTCATAAGGTCATTTCTCAGCATTAAATTTTTGGATTTTCATAAGTTTTTAGTTACGTCGATCAAAGTATCATCGATTTTCTTCAAAACATCAGCCGACTTTTCGAGTCCAAACCAAAGGCATCAATCTTTTCATCGGAACATCAAACATCCAAACTCGTAGCTGGCAAATCATTTGGCGCCGGAATTAGCCATTATTCAATGACAACATTTGCGGGTTTTACTTCATTTCATCCAGTTTTACGCGTTTTCAGCCGTTTGCGCCAAGGGCCAAGTGGGGAAAGGAAGCGGCTGAGTGGGATTAGCATCTTCACTGAATAAAATATCCTCTGGGCCCTACATATTACATACTTTTCTATTAAGTAAAAAGCAATTTTAATTTATAAAGGCCAATTGAAATCACATGTGCTGAATGTGAGCTGTCATTCACGCATTATGCGGTAAAATGGCAATACTGTCAACGCAACTATGGATGGGGCGCCGGAATTACCATTATCGGCAAAAATTTCTTGTATTTGGTAAAATAAAAACCAAAAATGGCATAATTTAAGATTAAGAGGATGTTTGGTACTATTTGAGCGCAAAATATAAACGAGAAATTAAGAGTCGCCTTCATGATAAAGAAGATCTATTAGATATCGTAAATCGAAAAATTGGCAGATTTCGCTGTAAATCCGGAAATGATGACCAACAAAATATTGTTCGAAATTGAAAATGCTGAAACTGTTGAAGAAACGTATAAGGGCGGGCCAAGCATGGAGGCAGCAGCAACAACAAATGAAGTTAAAAAAATGAGCAGCATTCAACTTTTTGTTTAAGCCCAAAGAAGCATCGTGAAAAAGCATAAAAGGTGGGAAAGAGTAAAAAGCGACCACGCGGAGGCAAAAAATTTAAAGATTGGCTGCAAAAAGAAGAGGAACGCAAACGGAGCGAAGCAAATGGTCGGAAGAATCGGGAAGGAAATGATGGTGTCGGCAAGATGAATGGAGCGTTTGAAGGTGACCGCCACGCTTCAATTTCATGTGCGGCTCTGCAATTTGTTAGTACCGACGACGTCTATTCCGAGTTCCCGGCCGATTCTGGTGAAGACGCTTCAGCTGGCCAAGCCTTGACCAAGTGGCTGCTCCCTCCCCGTCGAGATGGCCTTCCGAAAATCCTTTATTGTATTTGTTATTCGGGAGGGATGGAAGTGCGTAAAGATGTAATTTCTCCTGCTTTTAATCTGTCTGAGAGCAATAATAACCCCCCCCCCCGTTTAGCCTTTTCTCAATGCTTTTACCCCGGCCAACTTCATCGTCAGCCTGACTTCGCCTTTTGCGCTCATCAAGCCATTTGAGCTAAAGAACACTTTTACAAAGGAGAAATTAACACTGTGTCCGATAAATTCCAAGCAAGGACTGTTGGTCCGTTGTGCGGCCGAGCGAGACAAAAAAAAATGGGCAACGTGGGAGAGGGAGGCAGCCGAATTGGTGTGGAACCGATGTGTTATATTTGTTGTTTGCAATAAAAGACAGACATTCGCCTGTCTATGATTAGGTCAGGTATTCTCTGGGTTGGTGGGTGGGGGGTGTCTGCGGACATGTGAGCGGTTTTCGGCTAAGTTAAGTGGGGTTGGGTTGCTAACTGTAGTGTAGGTAGGTAGGTGCACTACAGGTTCTAACTCCGTTCATCTCAGTTCATATACATGTACCCGAATCAACAAAGGGGAGAGCTATGTAGAAGTAGAATGATTAAAGCCAACCCAAAGAAAAAAGGTTAAAGCAAGCAAAACAAAGGAAAAACGCAACATAAACTAAGTAACTTTGTCTTCATCCTTGGTTCCTCGGACTGCATTGATCGTTTTGCCTGTCTTACCGTATATGTATTGGCATAATGCTATGAATTCCCGCCCGTGGTCAGGTTCTTTCGACCATGGAATTTTATCCACGTGGTAACGGTGCAGATGGCACGCTTCATGAGCTATTGTTTCAATTTTTTATTACGTCCATTTTATGAGCCGGTCACCCTTAAAAAGTTGTTGTCCACGTAGTACTTCCAAGCCAAACCCCAAAAATCCGATGAGCTAGGTGGTGTTGGGTGAGTGTACGGGTGACTGTCGAAGCGGAGAGCTGAGTGAATGCGCGAGTGACTGTCGTAGGGGAGCTGGGTGGAGCTTGGGGAGATGGACAGGTCGGGGAACAAAGGAAATATTTGAATTTTCCAGCACCATCAACGGCGCGGGGGACAGCGTTTGGAACAGCAATCATGGTGGGTTGACGATATGGGACGGCCCGTAAATCCGATGGGAGGAAATAGTGGCGTTGGAGTGACTGACACTTTTTGTGTCCTTCGTTCCCATGTTCAAAACGGAATTTTGGATTGCCCCTGGCAAAGTGCAAATTAACCTTTTTGTTTTATTTATTTTACGACAATAAAACTGAAAAAATATTAAATTTAACAACAAACTTCTCGGCGTACAAAACAAAGATTTATAAATTTCAAAAATAAATATATATTTATTAAAAAAATAATTGGTACACACCAACTTCGTTTAAATTTAGTCGGTAACATTAAAAATTAAAGAATTCTCCACAAAAGTGGAAAATAAATGTAATTTGTTTGTTTTTTGATTTTGACAAACAGTTCAAAAATTCCTAAAACAACTAATTGCGGTTGGCGTCAGATTAAAACCATTGATGTGCCCATCAAAATCAGGGGTCGCATATTTCTTTATTTATAAAAGTGGACCTAATTCTTTGTGCTTATTTTATTGGATTCGGAAAATTTTCATTTAAAAAATTTCCTGGCGGCGCCTTTCGGTACCGCAGTACCTGCTTCCCCCCTCCTAGTCTTTAAAAAAACGGAATTCCCAAAAAAAAACATTGCTTTTTTGAAAATTCCTTAACAAAAATGCAACGCAGTAACGTAAAATGTACCTTATTAAAATCTATTTTATCCCCTAACTGCCCCCCCCCGAAATTTTTTTTTATATTTAGAGATTTATTTAAAAATGTTCACATCAAAAGATAGAGAAAAATGCTAAAATATGTATGAAAAATCCAAAAAATGCCAAAACATGTGCTAAAATATGTGCCAAAAATGGCCAAAATCTATTCAGTTTATTCATAAAATTTTAAAAATTTAATCAAGTTTCAAGAAATGGTCCCAGTTGAAGTAAAAATAAAAATTTTTACATGTAAATTTAAAGGCATTTCAAAAAATTTTTAAAAAAATATGGAATTTCAAAAATTTTCATTTTTTGGTGGCAGAATTTTTAGTCGTGAAAAAGTCAATTTTTAGGGGTGAATTTTTTAAAAATTTTTAAAAAGTCGAACCTTTGGGGTGTAGTTTTCATTTTTATTGCATTTTTGTTAAGGAATTTTTTGAAAAATGGCGAAATATGTGCTAAAACTCTGAAAAAGCTTAAAATATGTCAGTAAATATGTGCTAAAAAATACCCACAAAATATGTTTAATATGAAAAAGTCGCCCTAATTCAAAAATTTTCAAAACAAATACATTTTTGGGCTTCTCTCATGGTAAGGAATCCACGAAAAAAATATGTTAAAACATAAAAATCCTATCCCTACTTATAATTTTGCATGTAAAAAACGTTCCATATTACTCTAATTCGTTTCTTTGGCTACAATTGTGCAACTTTCGTAAAGTTCTTTAATTTACAGTAAATGTGCTTAAATGGCCAAAAGGCGCCAAAATATAGTTTTGTTCAAGCATTATTTAGAAAAAGTTGCCAAGTTTTGTACTTCACCACCTGTTCAATCCGCACTGTTTACCTATTTAGTTTCAATTCATTGGCATTCAGGTTGGCGGAGAGTGAACGCCTGAAATTCTTTTGCGGTTGTTGACGGGCTGATCGTGACGAACACGTCACTGCGGCGTCCCGGCACTCTCATAAGCTTGACAGCCACCGTCTGGGCGGACTGTCGGGGAGGTCGATTTGCGATCTGAGCGACCAATGCATAGCCGAAATATACAGGTAAAAAAAACACAACGACCACTTTGGGGATGTGGAAGATCGATCGATTGATTTGATCAGTTCCAACCTGGACCCAATCAATATCTCAGAAGGGCCTCTTTATTTACATATCATCGATTGACCGATTTCAGGTCGACCAAAGGCAAAATTCCGATAATCGGTTGCGGCGGTGTCGCCAGCGGCGCTAACGCCTATGAGAAAATACGCGCTGCTGTCTTGGCGGTCGGGTGAAGCGCAAGTTGGCCGAACTGTTCCGGCGTGTTGTTTTTAAATAATATCTTTTTGATCAAAGTTTTGATGAAAATAATCAGTTAATTTGCGAATGAAAATGAAATATATTCAAAACTCTTAATAGAAAATAAAAAATGAAAGGGTTTTAAATCTTGAAAACTAATTTGTAAGGAAAAACGACTGTTAAGTAACAAAAGCCGCATAGAATAATGAAAGGACGCTGGCGTCCCGAATTTATTGCAAAATTGGCACACGAATTTGAACAACTAAATTATAAATCAATTAGTGATTATCGAATCACGCAATTAATTGTTTTTGATAAATTGTACGAGCTTCGCAAATTATTAAATTTATCAGGGCCTCCATATTAAAATTTCCCAATGCCTCCATTTGGCAGGCAAAAAAGCGCACATTTAAACACCCAATGCGTGTGTACGAACTAAAACTGTAAGTAAAATATGATTTAGAGGTTGATTTGCCAAAGTTTGGACAGTTTCAAAAAAGTTATGGCCAATTGTGGCAAAAAAGCAGTTTCTGGCCATACTTTTTAGGTGATTGTCCAATAGCCTAGCTTTAGCGTTTGTAAGCTTCCTAAGCAGTGCACGCTTTCGAATAATATCGAAAAATGTTTGATTTGGTAAGTTATAATAACAAAAAAAATTGGTTATCTGCCATTTATTAATGGGATTTTTAATTTATGAAATTGCTGTCATTTATTGTACGGTGGCGGTGTGTGATTGGACGGCTAATTTTCATGGCCCAAAAATGATTGTTTCGGTGCCCGTCCTGTGCATCGACACGAACGCTTTGAACATTGCTTATGCGAATGATGCCAAAATCCTTGAGCAGTTTTTGGCGAAAAGTGCCGCTGGCCCACAACAGTAAACAGCTGGAGAGCATTACAGTACCTGTTGGTAATTTTTAGGGATGGCTCGAGAACTTCAAATTTGCCGACAATCAAGACTCAAGACCGAGAAATGACACCGAGACTCGAGACCGAGACTCTCGAGCATCCCTAGTAATTTTGAGGGTTTTAGAGAATAATTAAGTACCAATTCTTGGTGTCAATTCTCGGAAGAAAACAATGGGGGTTTCAATTAATTCCTGCCACCTGTGTCCATAATCAATGGATTGTAGACCACAAACAGTGCCTTTGTTTTTGGATCATCGATGTTAGTAATAATGAGAATCTGTGTTGTAAATTTAACTTTATTTAAATTTTTGTATCAAAATTGACAACTTAGACTATTTATTCAAGTTATTTGAGACAAATAATTCCTATTAAATATATATTAAGAGTATAATATTATCAGGGATGTAACTGGATTTCCTGACATTTTTGGTCCGGAATTCCGGATAATTTCCGGACTTCTTGGCAAAAAATCCAGAAAATAACGGCGAAATTTCACAAAAATGGCAGATTTTTTGCGTAGTTTTTGTGCCAGTTTGGTGAGGAAGTCTACGTTGCCGATAGACGCCGCCGAGAAAATTTTTAATTTTTGATGGAATTTGTCAAGAAAAATGGTCCAAATGGATCCGGACATTTTTTTTGGCATTCGGTTACATCCCTGAATATTAACAATTCATTTACCATAAAAAGGCTTCCGACGAAATGACCCAAAAATGTTGCCATTGCATAAGCCAACAGTTTCCGCTCAATATCGTCAAAGTTGTGCCCGTTTATGCCAACTTTTTTCATGTGTAATTTGTATGCCACGAATGTGCAAATGTTTATCAAAATGCATATAATCATAAAAATGGCTGAGAACACGGTACTTATATAAGCAATATAGCTGAGGTACGGTGCCTTAATGAAATTTTAGTTGAAAAGCATCGGGTTCACCAATATTTCAATTTTACTTAAATTTAATTTAAAATACTAACATCTCCAGCTTCTGACATGACAAAACTGCGGTCTGTGGTTGAATTTGGATTATTGAATTTGTTGATTCCATCCAATTTAAACACCGGCCAACACGAAAAGGTTGGCACACACAAAACAAAAATTGTTATAAGTGGAAGAAATTTGCGCCACATCTGAAAACAATTGAATATGTTACGGTATTTTGGAAATTCTAAAATTTGAAAGTCTTGAACTTTTTTTAAAAGGAACTAAGCAAACAAATAAAATGGCTATTCAAAATGCTCCAAATGAGAAGAATCATTTGGGAGAAAAAACCAGCGATTCTATTCGTTTTAAAAATTTTAATGTGAAAAAGTACCCAAAATCGATGTTTTTTTATAGTTTTATTGAAATAACTTTTTACAAATTTTAGAATTGTTTAGCTTTGGCTTAACTATAGCTTTTAAGCTTATAACAAAAACCCACCGTCTCATGTTTTATTGGCATTATAATTGCGGTCAATCGATTCAACAATATAAAAATAGTCACTAAATTATTCGCTTGGAATGTGTGTCCGTGCAGGAATAATGCCATTGCAAACATCCAATTTGGGAATTTTGAATAGATGGGGTAAAGCAGGGAGCCAATTATGGAGGGCAACCGTTGGCAGTAGAACGAGTTCAACACGTACAGCAAATCCTGAAGCATTGCTAGAAGCTGATCAGTTTTAATGATTAGCTTTATACAAACAATCGGAATTTTGACTTTTATTAATTTTAATTTGTTACCGGAATTGCCCGCATAACAAAAAGCGCATAGAATGAATTGTGCAACTTTTTGTGCCGAACGATGGTGACAATTTCGGCAATATAAAGTGACATTGACGGAATAATTATACAAATGGTTAAGTAAATGATTGGAATTTGAACTGAGATGGACCAATTGACAAAGTCCATCATTGTTGATCAAAAAGAGACCCTTGGCTCAAGGAAACAAAATGTTTAAATTGAATCCAAGAAATTTGGTTTCTTAACAATTCCATCAAAAATTTCTCAGCAGCGCCTATTGGCCCGCCGACCCCCCCCCCCCCCCCCCCCCCCCCCCCCCCCCCCATTAAATGATTGATAATTAGGTAATCAGTTTTCAATTACGAGTGATGAGTGGGCAAACCTCCCCCCCCCCCCCCCCCCCCCCCCCTCCCCATTAAATGATAATTAGGTAATCAGTTTTCAATTACGAGTGATGAGTGGGCAAACCTAAGCAGGTGTCCCGCACTTTTAAGGTTATATGAAAATAAGGTAATATGTATTGAAAAAAATCAAAATTTTGTTTCAAAGTCGTTAAAAAGGTGTTCAAAAGAATCATAGAAAATATTCTGATTTATTTAATAATTAAACATTTGTTAAATTTTTGTTAAGGCATGCATCAATTAGCACATTTGCATTAAATATTATCCTTGACTTTATATGTACTCGAATTGGTTGATCAAAAATTTCTTTTCATAAAAAACATTCACAATACTTGCAATATGTACATTTCGTCGTGGCAATACAAATAATTAATATAAAAAAACGGTTAGCGAATGCATTGAACAAAGTGCCTAAAAAGCAGGCAAATGCCCGAAAAACGGAAAACAAAACAAAAATGGCCAAAAACAACGGAAAACGCAATTGGCCACCTTGCGTAGGTGTTTAAAACAAATTGCGTGACTAACATTAATTTTGGAAAACATTACATTTAATGCGGCCATTATGTATAACCGGGTTCCGTGTACAAAAAAACATCTAATTTTTTAAACAATGTAAAAATAATAAAGGTCCAACAAAATTTTTAAATTATAATTAAACAAAATTTCTTATTTCTGAGATTCATAAATATTAGAAAATTTTAAATAAGAGTAGTTCTTCTTCTATTTATAAAATCAAAAATCTATATGGTATAAATTTTTAGCTTTTGAATGCACACTTTAAAATTGTTGTAAAGATTAGAGTCAATTGGCAATCCTTTGGAATTGGGGTCACAACGAAAATTTTTTTAGAAATTTTAAATGATTAAAATTTTAAATACGTGTTTTCTAAGGTAAAAATATGCGTAGAGCACGAATCCGAGCTCTGATTTTGCGGATGTTGAACTCCGACATACCGGGCAAAAAAGAGAACAGAAAAGCATAAAAATAATTCGAACTGGTCGAGCAAAATCACTTTTATTTTCAAACAAAAACAAATTGTTTTTTAAAGTGTTAAAAGCTTCAAAATGCATGTTAAGGACTACGGAAAAGCAATATTAATCGTTTTCACTGTCCGGGCGCTTCCTCATCAGAATTTGAATTTGAAGCCCCCCGGTCCAAAATATGCTACAATTTTTTATCGCCACAGTGTGACAACGAAATGCACGGAAACAATTCGGCGGCAGAATCGAAGGTAAAACTGAAGAATATCAAAAAAATTGATTTTGCATATACATTATATACCAATCGACTCCGCTCGTCGAGCTGATTACGAATCCGTAAAAATTTCTTGGCGGAAAGCACTATGAAGAAATTTATGGCCCCTCAAAGTTGGCCAAAAACCATAGGGGGGAGGGACCCTTTTGGTCAAAACTTGTAGGAAATTTTGTCTGGAACTATGTTATTTGGTGCAGCGAATACGAATTCATCAAAAAAATTAAAAATTGAGAATTTAACGCGGTTTTTGAACCGGTTTAAAATTTTGAAAATTAAGGAACAAGTCACTTTAAGTGACAAAAAAGCCGGATAAAATAAAATGAAAGGCCGCTGGCGGCCCGCCAACAGCGAGTCTGACGAGCGCCACTGGGGGGGGGGCGAGCGCACGGGGACCCGCGGAGCGGGCGCGCGCGAGACCCCCAGCCGGGTCACGCGCGGACTTCTTCCGGAGCCTGGAGTCTCGCCCTACCTACTGGCCGCCGGAGTCGAGTGTGCGGTACTTTGGCTGCTATTTTCCATGTCAAATAACATATTTTAAGACAATTTACAGAAAAAAAAATTTCCTACAAATTTTGACCAAAAGGGTCCCCCCCCCTATGGTTTTCACCGGGAGATGTTAGAAAATTATCTGTGCGAATTTTTGTGGCGCGAAGATGTTAAAAATCGAAAAGTCGATGCCTTTGAGGATATTTTGGAAAAAATTGTTTATTTTATGCCACCAAAGTAAAAAAACTTTTAAGCTAACATTATAATTTATGAACGACTAAAAGGTTGCATTCGGTCTTCAGCAACCACATTTAGATCGATTCTCCCAACGATACAGTTCAGCAATGTGCGAGAGTTCTGTTTATTAACTTCTGAATTGTCCAATTAATACTGGGACTGAATCGTCCAATGCCCAAATGGCTTCCTATCAAAATATTATGACAGATTCGTAATCAGCGATCCAAATTACCTCTAGACATGTGTTTTCCTAATTTTTAAAATTTGTTTTTCCGCTGGAGTCTTATAACCAGGGCTTCCACTTTTAGGCAAATGCCTATTTTTTCTGCGAACTTGGCACAGTGAGAAAAGCACAAAAAACATGTTTTTAGTTTTATTTGGAGCTTCTAGAGTGGACTTTATAATGCCTATTTATGCCTATTTTGGGATTTTTGTGCCTAATGCCTATTTGTGCCTATTTCGACATTTTTGTGCTTATTTTGTGCCTATTTCGGCATTTTTGGCGACTTTTTCAGGATTTTGAGATATTTTGCAAAAAATGCCAAAAATATTCAATCGTGCGAAGTGGAGCGTTTGTTTTCAGCATAGAAAAACATTTTGGCCGATAATCGGATGAGCTTTACTCCGGAAAATCTAGAAAAATTTATGATTTGTAACTGCAATAAGAAGAAAATGACCGCTTATTTTTTCTTTTTTTTTTTGTTAAAAGCTTCAGTAAAATTTTATTTGCCTATTTTTGTGCCTATTTGAGGATTTTTGTGCCTATTTCATGCCTATTTTAGAACTTTTTTGTGCCTATTTGGCGCCTATTTTGCAATTTTTAGTGCCTAAAAGTGGAAGCCCTGCTTATAACCGTAAAGAACCGACCTTTTTTTAAAATTTGAATTTGCGGCCCCATAAACAAAAAGTACCGAAATGGATGACAGATTCGGATTCTACACCCCAGAATGGTAAATATGGATCATAGGGCCCAGACTCGAAATCACTTAAAACCACTTTTATAGGGTTTCTTAGGTGCTCAAACCGATAGAACAATCAAAATTTTGTTGTCGCTCCCCTTTTAAATCGGTTTTTGAACGGTTTAAAAATTGCCAAAAATGGAGATTTTTGACCTAAATTCTATAACTACCCGTGCACCAATCTCTATGCGGTATCATTCGACAGCTCTCGACGAGACAATCTATCTAGGGGTGCAACAACTCGATCAGACGCCATGTGGGTACCGGCCGACAGAGTCCCAGTGTAAGGGACACTTCAGTACCAAAAGTTAAAATGAACCCCGTTTCTCCACAAACAACTGTAAACAGAAGACAAACTGTCCACAGCACATCTTACCTTGTGACCCATTTCGTAAAAAATAAATAAACTTTTTGCGTGCGGCGTCGGGAACGGGGTGACAACCCTTAAACATTCAAATTGAACCACTTGTAAATAATCGGAAATCTTCGAGCATATTTATTCTCAAGTCAGGGGATTGTTTCGGACAAGGTCTTTCTGAACGCATTCAACATGTTGACTTGTTCAGAATGGTTCATTTAGCAAAGGTTGAACCACTTGTAAATAATCGGAAATCTTCGAGCATATTTATTCTCAAGTCAGGGGATTGTTTCGGACAAGGTCTTTCTGAACGCATTCAACATGTTGACTTGTTCAGAATGGTTCATTTAGCAAAGGTTGAACCACTTGTAAATAATCGGAAATCTTCGAGCATATTTATTCTCAAGTCAGGGGATTGTTTCGGACAAGGTCTTTCTGAACGCATTCAACATGTTGACTTGTTCAGAATGGTTCATTTAGCAAAGGTTGAACCACTTGTAAATAATCGGAAATCTTCGAGCATATTTATTCTCAAGTCAGGGGATTTGTTTCGGACAAGGTCTTTCTGAACGCATTCAACATGTTGAATTGTTCAGAATGGTTCATTTAGCAAAGGTTGAACCACTTGTAAATAATCGGAAATCTTCGAGCATATTTATTCTCAAGTCAGGGGATTGTTTCGGACAAGGTCTTTCTGAACGCATTCAACATGTTGACTCGTTCAGAATGGTTCATTTAGCAAAGGTTGAACCACTTGTAAATAATCGGAAATCTTCGGGCATATTTATTCTCAAGTCAGGGATTTGTTTCGGACAAGGTCTTTCTGAACGCATTCAACATGTTAACTTGTTCAGAATGGTTCATTTAGCAAAGGTTGCACTTGTAAATAATCGGAAATCTTCGAGCATATTTATTCTCAAGTCAGGGGATTGTTTCGGACAAGGTCTTTCTGAACGCATTCAACATGTTGACTTGTTCAGAATGGTTCATTTAGCAAAGGTTGAACCACTTGTAAATAATCGGAAATCTTCGAGCATATTTATTCTCAAGTCAGGGATTGTTTCGGACAAGGTCTTTCTGAACGCATTCAACATGTTGAATTGTTCAGAATGGTTCATTTAGCAAAGGTTGAACCACTTGTAAATAATCGGAAATCTTCGGGCATATTTATTCTCAAGTCAGGGGATTGTTTCGGACAAGGTCTTTCTGAACGCATTCAACATGTTGACTCGTTCAGAATGGTTCATTTAGCAAAGGTTGAACCACTTGTAAATAATCGGAAATCTTCGGGCATATTTATTCTCAAGTCAGGGATTTGTTTCGGACAAGGTCTTTCTGAACGCATTCAACATGTTGACTTGTTCAGAATGGTTCATTTAGCAAAGGTTGCACTTGTAAATAATCGGAAATCTTCGAGCATATTTATTCTCAAGTCAGGGGATTGTTTCGGACAAGGTCTTTCTGAACGCATTCAACATGTTGACTTGTTCAGAATGGTTCATTTAGCAAAGGTTGAACCACTTGTAAATAATCGGAAATCTTCGAGCATATTTATTCTCAAGTCAGGGGATTGTTTCGGACAAGGTCTTTCTGAACGCATTCAACATGTTGAACTTGTTCAGAATGGTTCATTTAGCAAAGGTTGAACCACTTGTAAATAATCGGAAATCTTCGAGCATATTTATTCTCAAGTCAGGGGATTGTTTCGGACAAGGTCTTTCTGAACGCATTCAACATGTTGACTTGTTCAGAATGGTTCATTTAGCAAAGGTTGAACCACTTGTAAATAATCGGAAATCTTCGAGCATATTTATTCTCAAGTCAGGGATTTGTTTCGGACAAAGGTCTTTCTGAACGCATTCAACATGTTGAATTGTTCAGAATGGTTCATTTAGCAAAGGTTGAACCACTTGTAAATAATCGGAAATCTTCGGGCATATTTATTCTCAAGTCAGGGGATTGTTTCGGACAAGGTCTTTCTGAACGCATTCAACATGTTGACTCGTTCAGAATGGTTCATTTAGCAAAGGTTGAACCACTTGTAAATAATCGGAAATCTTCGGGCATATTTATTCTCAAGTCAGGGATTTGTTTCGGACAAGGTCTTTCTGAACGCATTCAACATGTTAACTTGTTCAGAATGGTTCATTTAGCAAAGGTTGCACTTGTAAATAATCGGAAATCTTCGAGCATATTTATTCTCAAGTCAGGGGATTGTTTCGGACAAGGTCTTTCTGAACGCATTCAACATGTTGACTTGTTCAGAATGGTTCATTTAGCAAAGGTTGAACCACTTGTAAATAATCGGAAATCTTCGAGCATATTTATTCTCAAGTCAGGGGATTGTTTCGGACAAGGTCTTTCTGAACGCATTCAACATGTTGACTTGTTCAGAATGGTTCATTTAGCAAAGGTTGAACCACTTGTAAATAATCGGAAATCTTCGAGCATATTTATTCTCAAGTCAGGGGATTGTTTCGGACAAGGTCTTTCTGAACGCATTCAACATGTTGACTTGTTCAGAATGGTTCATTTAGCAAAGGTTGAACCACTTGTAAATAATCGGAAATCTTCGAGCATATTTATTCTCAAGTCAGGGATTGTTTCGGACAAGGTCTTTCTGAACGCATTCAACATGTTGAATTGTTCAGAATGGTTCATTTAGCAAAGGTTGAACCACTTGTAAATAATCGGAAATCTTCGGGCATATTTATTCTCAAGTCAGGGGATTGTTTCGGACAAGGTCTTTCTGAACGCATTCAACATGTTGACTTGTTCAGAATGGTTCATTTAGCAAAGGTTGAACCACTTGTAAATAATCGGAAATCTTCGAGCATATTTATTCTCAAGTCAGGGGATTGTTTCGGACAAGGTCTTTCTGAACGCATTCAACATGTTGACTTGTTCAGAATGGTTCATTTAGCAAAGGTTGAACCACTTGTAAATAATCGGAAATCTTCGAGCATATTTATTCTCAAGTCAGGGATTTGTTTCGGACAAGGTCTTTCTGAACGCATTCAACATGTTGAACTTGTTCAGAATGGTTCATTTAGCAAAGGTTGAACCACTTGTAAATAATCGGAAATCTTCGAGCATATTTATTCTCAAGTCAGGGGATTGTTTCGGACAAGGTCTTTCTGAACGCATTCAACATGTTGACTTGTTCAGAATGGTTCATTTA
Source organism: Globodera pallida (assembly GCA_020449905.1). NCBI lineage: Eukaryota > Metazoa > Nematoda > Chromadorea > Rhabditida > Heteroderidae > Globodera > Globodera pallida. The sequence goes on from JAIXHY010000091.1 coordinate 86,238, forward strand.
GCAAAGGTTGAACCACTTGTAAATAATCGGAAATCTTCGAGCATATTTATTCTCAAGTCAGGGGATTGTTTCGGACAAGGTCTTTCTGAACGCATTCAACATGTTGAATTGTTCAGAATGGTTCATTTAGCAAAGGTTGAACCACTTGTAAATAATCGGAAATCTTCGGGCATATTTATTCTCAAGTCAGGGGATTGTTTCGGACAAGGTCTTTCTGAACGCATTCAACATGTTGACTTGTTCAGAATGGTTCATTTAGCAAAGGTTGAACCACTTGTAAATAATCGGAAATCTTCGAGCATATTTATTCTCAAGTCAGGGATTTGTTTCGGACAAGGTCTTTCTGAACGCATTCAACATGTTGACTTGTTCAGAATGGTTCATTTAGCAAAGGTTGAACCACTTGTAAATAATCGGAAATCTTCGGGCATATTTATTCTCAAGTCAGGGGATTGTTTCGGACAAGGTCTTTCTGAACGCATTCAACATGTTGACTTGTTCAGAATGGTTCATTTAGCAAAGGTTGAACCACTTGTAAATAATCGGAAATCTTCGGGCATATTATTCTCAAGTCAGGGATTTGTTTCGGACAAGGTCTTTCTGAACGCATTCAACATGTTAACTTGTTCAGAATGGTTCATTTAGCAAAGGTTGACCACTTGTAAATAATCGGAAATCTTCGAGCATATTTATTCTCAAGTCAGGGGATTGTTTCGGACAAGGTCTTTCTGAACGCATTCAACATGTTGACTTGTTCAGAATGGTTCATTTAGCAAAGGTTGAACCACTTGTAAATAATCGGAAATCTTCGAGCATATTTATTCTCAAGTCAGGGGATTGTTTCGGACAAGGTCTTTCTGAACGCATTCAACATGTTGACTTGTTCAGAATGGTTCATTTAGCAAAGGTTGAACCACTTGTAAATAATCGGAAATCTTCGAGCATATTTATTCTCAAGTCAGGGGATTGTTTCGGACAAGGTCTTTCTGAACGCATTCAACATGTTGACTTGTTCAGAATGGTTCATTTAGCAAAGGTTGAACCACTTGTAAATAATCGGAAATCTTCGAGCATATTTATTCTCAAGTCAGGGGATTGTTTCGGACAAGGTCTTTCTGAACGCATTCAACATGTTGACTTGTTCAGAATGGTTCATTTAGCAAAGGTTGAACCACTTGTAAATAATCGGAAATCTTCGAGCATATTTATTCTCAAGTCAGGGGATTGTTTCGGACAAGGTCTTTCTGAACGCATTCAACATGTTGACTTGTTCAGAATGGTTCATTTAGCAAAGGTTGAACCACTTGTAAATAATCGGAAATCTTCGAGCATATTTATTCTCAAGTCAGGGGATTGTTTCGGACAAGGTCTTTCTGAACGCATTCAACATGTTGACTTGTTCAGAATGGTTCATTTAGCAAAGGTTGAACCACTTGTAAATAATCGGAAATCTTCGAGCATATTTATTCTCAAGTCAGGGGATTGTTTCGGACAAGGTCTTTCTGAACGCATTCAACATGTTGACTTGTTCAGAATGGTTCATTTAGCAAAGGTTGAACCACTTGTAAATAATCGGAAATCTTCGAGCATATTTATTCTCAAGTCAGGGGATTGTTTCGGACAAGGTCTTTCTGAACGCATTCAACATGTTGACTTGTTCAGAATGGTTCATTTAGCAAAGGTTGAACCACTTGTAAATAATCGGAAATCTTCGAGCATATTTATTCTCAAGTCAGGGGATTGTTTCGGACAAGGTCTTTCTGAACGCATTCAACATGTTGACTTGTTCAGAATGGTTCATTTAGCAAAGGTTGAACCACTTGTAAATAATCGGAAATCTTCGAGCATATTTATTCTCAAGTCAGGGGATTGTTTCGGACAAGGTCTTTCTGAACGCATTCAACATGTTGACTTGTTCAGAATGGTTCATTTAGCAAAGGTTGAACCACTTGTAAATAATCGGAAATCTTCGAGCATATTTATTCTCAAGTCAGGGGATTGTTTCGGACAAGGTCTTTCTGAACGCATTCAACATGTTGACTTGTTCAGAATGGTTCATTTAGCAAAGGTTGAACCACTTGTAAATAATCGGAAATCTTCGAGCATATTTATTCTCAAGTCAGGGGATTGTTTCGGACAAGGTCTTTCTGAACGCATTCAACATGTTGACTTGTTCAGAATGGTTCATTTAGCAAAGGTTGAACCACTTGTAAATAATCGGAAATCTTCGAGCATATTTATTCTCAAGTCAGGGGATTGTTTCGGACAAGGTCTTTCTGAACGCATTCAACATGT
>JAIXHY010000092.1:0-79673 GCA_020449905.1 Globodera pallida
AAATTATTTACACGAAAAATGGACAACGTTTGGGTGAGAAAAAATTATAATTTTTTGGCCAATTTATTTTTTAAAAGCGGCGCAAATGTCGACAAAAGCGTTGAGGGGGAGGGGGTGACGACTTTAATAAATATTTATTTTTGCAGGCACCGCCAATTTTTTTGTCGATTCTGCCGCCGATTTGTTTCCATGCGTTTCGTTAGGCAGGCGTGGCAACAAAATTGAAGCGAATTTTGGCCCCAATTTCCAATTCAGCATTTCCGATGATATTTAGAAATTGAAAAACGAGGGGATTTATGGGTTTTGTTGTCAAAGATTTCGTTTTATCATTTATTTTATCCCCTTTATCGATCAAACCATTTTATCAATTCATTTTGTTTTCGAATTTGTCAAGTTGGCGGGCCGCCAGCGGTCTTTCTTTATTATTATATCCGACTTTTGTTAATTAAAAGTCGTGTTTTTCACTTAATTATCAAAAATTCGACAGATTCAAAAATCGCTTAAAATTGCGGGTCCGAGGTTCGGAATTGGTGGATATTGGATTCGGATCAGGGCTGGACAAAACTTCGTCTTCGAGCTTCGCAAAACTTTGGGTGCTTTGGACTTCGTTTCGAGCTTCGGTTTTGGGTAATGCGATGATTCGGCTTCTACGGGTTAGAATTGATCCAAAAATTGGTGCCGTGGATATTAATTATTAGCTAAATTGCTCCTGGTCCTTAATTAACGAGTCATTTTGTAATTGGTTTCCTTTTTGGTCCGTTTGCTGCCAACGAAAACTGATCGATTGAGACTAGCTTCTCCTGGTCCTCATTTAACCATTCAATTTTGTCTTCCATTAAATTCTTCTGAGCATTTAGTAGTCCCTCGTAAGCTGTTTATCAATCTGACAAAACAAAAGGGTCCTCCCTCAACATTTGACAAAGCTAGAAATTAGGTAAGTTCTCCAACCAAAAAAATAATGAATTTCAAAGTTAAATTCTGCCCAAAAATATTTAAAAAAATCATAAATAATTTAAAAAGCCACGACTACACGGTCTCAGATGATCAAACTATACAAATAAACATTAGAAAGGGTAAAAAATAATGCACACAATTTAAAATGTATTTAATCAAAAATTCAAATTGGTAAAACAGAAAGTCATATTGCGTTTATTAGAACGAACCGAAGCTTTCGGTTAACCGAACCGGTAACCAAACCAAAGCTTTTGGTTAACCGAACCAATAACTGAACCGAAAAAATACCGGTTTTCGGTCTCGGTTCGGTTTGAAACCGACAGCCTTAGTCCCTCGTATTCTTGTTGCTTCAACGAAAACTGATCAATGGAAACTGAAACGGTGAAATGAATGAATTATTTTGGGAACAAAAAGATGGTTAATGCAAAAACAATTCTGTTCGAGAGGAATTTTCCAACGGATACGGATACAACGGCCGCGTATATATCCGGACACGGATTTAAAAATCTAAAGTTTTAAAGCTTTGAATATTAAATTTTGACACAATTCCAATTTGGGTACTATCTTTTCTGGGGCCGCAAGTTCAAATTTTAAAAAATTTTAACAAATCTTAATATTTTTTTTTTTTTCTCAGAGGCCTTAAAAATCATAATTAATAAAAAGTTTTCGCGCTTTTTTGAAGGAAAGCGTGGAAGCGCTATTTGTTAACATTTTTTAAAATTTGATTTGCGAACGGCGCTCACTGAAACGGTGGCACTGAAACGTCCGTGCCCGATGTTTACAGCAGGTCATTCCCTCTGCCCTTTGAGGTCAATTCACTTCTCTGCTTTCTTCACACATTTTGCAAAAATCTCTCCTCCGCATTCCAAATAGGTATGTATCAGGGATGGGCGGAATTCCGACTTCCGAAGTTCCGACTTCCGAGTTCCGACATTTTTGGGCTCGGAATTCCGAGTTCCGACTTCCGAAATTTTTTGAGGATTCGGAATTCCGAGTTCCGACTTCCGAAATTTTGATGAAAAAATCGGAACTTTTTTCGGAAGTGTTACCCGAAATTTTTGCAAAACAAAATGACAATTTGTGCCGATTTTGAACACAATGCCAAATTAAATTTTAAAAATCCTTAATTTAATATCTTTTGTAAAGAGGCCTTGCCAATACCTACGTATCGGACAAAAGTATATGCCCAAAACATATTTGGACATGAAAATTGTCATAGCAGCTTTTAAAGCTGTTGAAGCCAGCCAACTGTTAGTGATTAAATTTAGCGCAATTTTCTAGCTTCAAAATGAGCCCAAACTCACTGCGCTTCAAGCACTCTCCGACTTGTTTGCCCCCATTGAACTCAACCTGCTCAAAAATTGGGTGGACAAAAGTATATGCCCAAAAAGTTCAACGCTTTATTTCTAAGCATATGCACCATTCTCATCAACTCCTTTTACCATAAGTTTTTAGTCTCAGATATGCCAAAGAAAAATCACATTCCTACTCCTAAAAAAATTGACATTGTGGAGGCAAAAAAAAATGGTCAAACAGATAGGGCTGTTTCTGCACAATTTGGTGTGAGTCATCGAGCCGTATCGAACATTTACAAGCGCTACAGAGCCGGAGATGATCTGCACCGAAAGCCAAGAAGTGGACGTCCAAAAAAATTGTCAATTAGGGAAGAGCGGATCGCACTTCGGGAAATTCAGCTCGATCCAACCAAAAGTGCCACCGACTTGGTCAATTGTGTCGCCACCAAATTTGACAAATGCATTAGCACAAGGACGGGTCGACGACTATTGAACAGTGCTCAATTGTTTGCCCACAGACCAGCCTACAAACCGCTGCTGTCAAAAAAAAAACAGACTGGCTCGGTTGGATTTTGCGAGATCCTATGTCAATCATACCCCCCAGCAGTGGTCGACCGTGCTCTTCAGCGACGAGGCGCCGTTCCATCTCTACAATTCCGCAGTGCGTCGATTCATCCGCCGTCCCCCCCCCAAACGAGGTACCACAAGCGTTACATCGTCCCAACAGTAAAGTTTGGCGGTGGAACTGTGATGGTGTGGGGTGAGGGTTCAATTTTTGGACATCAATAAAATGTTAAAATTTAGGCTGCATGAGTCGCGACGGGTTGGGGCCTCTTGTTCGAATTCACGGGACCATGGACAGATTTCAGTACAGGGATATTATGCAAGCACATATGCTACCCCATTTGCGTGACAAAATGCCACCGGATGTTGTATTCCAGCAGGACAATGACCCCAAACACACTTCCGGCCTGATGATGGGCACAAAAAAACCTTTGACTCGAGGCTGGTTTGCAGACAATGGAGTTCCTGTTTTGGTTTGGCCGAGTCAGTCCCCTGATCTCAACCCAATTGAGCATCTCTGGGCGCACATTGGACGGCAGCTGAGGGGACGGCGGTTCAGAAATGGGGATGAACTCTTTGCACATCTCCAGTCGGAATGGGAGAAAATTTCAATTAATGTTTTAATCAAGTTGATTGATTCTATGCATTCCCGTTGTATGGCTGTTATAGAGGCTAAAGGTGGCCCAACAAAGTATTGATAAAGGAGTTGATGAGAATGGTGCATATGCTTAGAAATAAAGCGTTGAACTTTTTGGGCATATACTTTTGTCCACCCAATTTTTGAGCAGGTTGAGTTCAATGGGGGCAAACAAGTCGGAGAGTGCTTGAAGCGCAGTGAGTTTGGGCTCATTTTGAAGCTAGAAAATTGCGCTAAATTTAATCACTAACAGTTGGCTGGCTTCAACAGCTTTAAAAGCTGCTATGACAATTTTCATGTCCAAATATGTTTTGGGCATATACTTTTGTCCGATACTGTATATGGCTCAGTGGTTGAGCTGTTTCCGACTTATGTTGGGTTCTACTCCCCTAGTACTTTTTTTATTTTTTTAATTAATAGTCTTTTTATTGATTCTTAGTCATATCTCAAAAAACCCTTATAAAATGGTAATTTTTTTTGCAAATTTTGGCAGATTTCCTAATTGAATTCACTAAACCTTTAATTTTTTCCCCGGTAGCGCTTATCGGCGGCACCGCCGGAACTTTCCCATTTCAAAAAAACTTCAAAAAAGTACCGTATTTTCAAAATTTTGGTTGCAAATCTCTTAACAAATCGAGTCAAAAATTTCAAAATTTTCTCGGCGGCGCCTATCGGCACCGCCGACCCCACCCCTCAACAAAAAGCCCTAATAAAAAGCCCTAAAATTTTCATTTTCAGAAATTTTTGAGCCTATAATTAAAAAAGTTCAAAAACTCATTTTTTTACAATCAAACTTGCCAATTGTTGAATTTGATTGTTAAAGGTTTGTTGTTTTAGTGTTTTTGATTCGTAAATTGATTTATCCAACTCAGACAACATATTTTAGAAAATTTTTTAAAACTTCCGAGTTCCGACTTCCGAATTCCGAGTTCCGACATTTTTTGGGCTCGGAATTCCGACTTCCGACTTCCGAAAATTTTTTAAGGCCCGGAATTCCGAGTTCCGACTTCCGAAAAATTTTTAGGCCCCGGAATTCCGACTTCCGAGTTCCGAAATTTTCTGAGGTCGTCGGCGCCCATCCCTGGTATGTATGTTTTATTATATCGATCGCTCTCTGGCATTTATTTGCAGTTTCTTCTGTTTCGACAAATATGAGGTATGTGGCGCTCTGATGATTCAGCCAATTTAGGTATTTGCTTAAAGAAAAGCAAGTACTTACATAACATTTCACTTTCTGATCAAAACCAAAAAAAACTGAAAAAATCCAAGTTCAAGTGGTTTTGTTTTATAAATGCTGTTCGGGTCCGGGGTTCAAATCGGTCGCAATTGATGTAAAATCGGAACAATGCTGATTGTACAGTGTGTTACATTGGTATAACTTCAAATTTATTTTAATAACTTTTCCAAATTCTTAATCATAGTGGGGCGCCTCTGCTTGGCAAAAATTTCAGACCGATTGGGCCAGGGGAAGCCAGAGAATTGGCCAAATTTATGTTGAAGCTTACCAAATGTAACACACTTTTTGAATTCTTGTTGATCGTCTCCTTATTCAACAAACTTTGTTTTTTTAATGTTATTTACCCTAACCTTGGGATAACGATCTCTGTGTTAATTGTGCATTATTACCAGGCACAGCAAAGTTTAAAAACCCAAAATATCGCTTTATTAAAACTTGTTATTTTAGAACTAAAATTTGGAATTTTATTGTGAATCAACATGTCAATTTCGTCGGAATCAATCGATCAGGACGTAACAACTGATCATGATCAGCAGGGTAAATTTTATTTATTAATATTTATTAAATAATTGCCAATGTTCCTTTTTTCAGAAAAATTAAAAACTTTTCTAAATATTTTACCAAAACATAATTTGAAATTAAAATCGTGTCAGAAAATTTGGACACAACTTTGACTCATTTAGAGCCATCCGTCGAACAACGTCTTTTGCTTGCCTTTGCCCAATTGGGACGGCAGCAGATGAATTTGCCAACTTCAAGCGACGGCTTTGAGTTGCTTTATGATAGTAAACATTTAAACGACGATATTTTTATTTGTGTTTATTAAAATAATTGCATTTTCGTCTATTTCAGTTGATCATTTATTGCTGTCACCGACGGAAATCCGTGTGAAGGTCGGTAAAGGAGAGGGAGACAGACAGATTGATATTTTGGGCTTAATATTCAAGCTTTTATAACTAGAACGCGGATTTTCATGGTTTTTTGCGAATAGGGTTGACGAGAGAAGCCCAAAAATAGCATTCATTTCGAAAAATTTTAGAAAGCGTTTTTAGTCCATATAAATCCATATTTTGTATTAATTTTAAAACATGTCAAAAATAGCACATTTTCTATTCTTAAAGGAAAATTAATAAACGATTGACGAATTTTGAAGGTTTTCACAGAAAATTGATTGAATGTGGTCAGTTTTAGCGCGTTTTTTGGTCCATATTTTGGCACTTTTTGGGGTTGTTAGTCCATACTTTGGGGGTTTTTAGGGTAATACTAAGGTTTGTCCCCCCCATTTTTTGAAAAAATACAAAAATTTTTTCAAAGTCAATTAAAAGGTGTTTCTAGGGGGTAATTGGGGGCGTAGAATCCGAATCTGACATTTAATTTCGACCAATTCCGAATTCCGGACCCGAATTCGAACAAATTTTAAAAAATTAAAAATTTGGCCTCAAAATCATTCACCCTTTAAGCCGCATTTGAAAAATTTTATCAAAAAGCAACAATTTTTAATGTATTTTGGGTTTGCTTATTCATTTTTTTAAAGGAAGAATTGCATCAGACGAAAGAGAAATTGAAGAATACGAAAGAATTGGACGGCAAAACGTTTGAAGTACAAATGGAGGAAAGAGGAGAGAAACTCGAACTCGAAAATGTGAATATATTTCTAACAAAAACATTTCATTTTTTTCTGCCATTTGTTCAGAAGGCACTCCGCGCTGAGTTGGAACATCAGAAAGTGCTAATTGCTCACATGGCTCTGCATCAGAAAGAACAGCAGCTGAACATCGTCGACTTGCAGAAGACAGTTGAGACGATGAGAGAAACAAAAAGGGCAAATGCGGACGATGGTCGACACGGAACCGGCGGGGCGGGTGCGGGTTCCGACGACCAAGGCTTCAGCGGTTGCTACGTTTGCGGGTCCAAGCAGCACAGGGCTGCCAACTGCAAAGTTGGCAGCTCCTGCGCTGCTTGCGGCCAAAGGGAGCACGATTCCAAGAGCTGCGTACTCTTGGATGAATGGGGTTGGTGAAGGGCTTAGAAGAATTTAAAAATAACAGACTAAATTTATTCTTAGTGGCATGGCAATGCCGAGGCTTCGACGCCACACAGATCGGGTTGATCCGTACGCGTCTGCACACGGAAAACCCGATATGTTTTTGCTGTTTCGGGTCACATAAAGTGACGTCGTGCCGGTGCAGTTTTTTCCTTTGCTCTTGTTTATTAAGTGTCTCCAAATTCAGGGCTCAAGAGGCTTCAGTGTTCTTTCGCCGCGTGCGGGGTCGAGAGCGCAACGCGCTTAGGAAGTGGTGGATTGACGGTGAGTCGGGCAGTTCAATGCCCTATTGTGCGGTGGGCACGGCACGCAAGTAAGCCATATAAGCTTGTTCGAAGTTAACCGGGTAGTCTTATCACGTGTCCTTGTAGAGAGGCTTCAGCGACTTCGCCCTATTTCCGACCTGTTGGGAAGGACGATACCGGGCGTGTTCGTCGTAAAGCTCAAAAAGTGCCGCCGACCAAATTGCGTGGCGACGGGTAAGGATGAATTGTGGGGAAGCATTTTCCACCCCACGTTTGTTTCTCTGTTTCAGACAAAAATTTTGAAAAAAATCGCTTTTTGAGCTGTAAATATATTTTTTTAAATCGATCCGAAAAATCCACCTCGTTCCTATCATTGTTTATCAAATAAACTCACCAGGTTCCACCCACGCTTAATTCCCTTTTTTTATTTTGAAGGTCCGAGTGAGCCTCGAAAATGAGAGAACGAGGACGAACGGAATTTTTCTGATATAAAACTGAACACAGACTAAACATTGAAATTGTTGCTGTTTTCTTTTTAATATGAAGCTTTGAGAAGTTAGAGAACCCTTTTTTGCCCGAGCGGTTGTTTTTAACCATTTTTAATTTGGTTTAAAGGCTGCACCGAAGTGAAAAAGAGACGAATTCGAATAATAATTACTCTTTTACCGATTCTTAAGATTAGTTAAAAACAAAAAAGTTGGCCTTCCAATTCGGCAAGTCTGGCAAGCAAACGACGCTTTTCTACGAATGGGTCAAATCGACGCTTGAGGAAGTTGGCGAATTCATCTGGCGTTTCAATTCGGCAAGCAAAAGACGCGGGGGACGTGGAAAACCGGGGATCCCCGGCCATTCTCATCCCCGTTTTCCGGGTTGCTCATCCCCGAAAACGGGGATCCCCGTTTTGTCGTCCCCGGTATCTCCGGTTTGACCGGGGATCCCTCCCCCCCCCCCCCCCCCCCCCCCCCCCCCCCCCGGAGGCACCTCTAGTTTGAGCGATCGGTTGGAATGCCGGCCACCGTGCAAACTGGCCGAAGGAAAAAAGTGATGGAAAAGTGGTTGGATGATCGGTTTGTCCCCGGAGGGGACACTGAACATCGAAAATGAAAATGGGGCAAAGGCAAATAAATGTATGTGCAGAGAGCGGACAGATTGCCCGATTACACAACGAATGACCCCGACATTGGAGAAGAGTGGATGAATGGAATAGGGCGATTGAATAAAGTGGTTGGGGGGGGGGGCAGGGCTGGACGTAATCACGCCAATCATGGCCTTTTTGGGGGTCCGTGATCACGGACCACGGCTAACGGATTTTTTGAAATAATCCGTGATTGGTGTTGGATTCCAAGTATTCGTTTCGATATTTTATTTTTTTATTAATCCATACTCGGAATTATATTTTATACGCCACGCCACTTGCTCTGCAAAATTCTTTCCAACTGTTAATCACCGGAAATATAACGTGTGTTGTTACAATTCGATAAAAAATATTCTGAGTTTTCATAACTTTTATAAAAAATTCCTGGTCAATTTTCCTAACAAAAAAAGTGTTAAATCCTTAAATAAAATTTCGGTGGTGCACCGGACTCCTAGGTGGTATTCCTACTGATTTATCAGAATGGTGGTTTTGGGGAACAGAATTTTGTTTATGGGTTTTAAAAAGGCGATCAGCAAAGCACATCCTTTACCATCTTTTGAGAACAAAATAGCTTATCGTTTTTCGGTATCATGTTTAAAGAATGCGGCCCAGGATTTTTGGAAAAATTAATTTCCAAACATTTTCAAATCTATTTTTTCAAAATTCTCCAAATAAATCGTTTCGGATTTTTGGGGTATTTTCTCCGATTTTGCCCATCCCTGCTTCATAATATGTAAAAGCAATAAGAGATGACCAAAAACAAAATTCGGTGCTTTTGGTGTTAATTCGCGGGAGGTCGGTCGGCGTGCTTTTGGTTTCAACTAGAGATCGGACCGATCGAAATTCTCGATCAAAATCTCAATTCAATCAATCTTCAAGTCCGATCTCTACTCTCAACGGCATTCGTTTTTCATTTCAATTTGTGCCCGGGGGCGATGTCGCGGTGTTGCCGTCCGATCAAAGCCGCCATTTGCAAAATGCCGGCCATGGAAAGATGGAAAACACCGTGAAAGAAGTTGAATTTACAGAAAAACCCAAAAAATATTTTTACAAATTCAAAAACAATAAAATGAATTGATAAAATGCTTTGATCTTTGATCAACAAAGAAAAATAAATGATAAAACGACCGTATTCTTCGACAACAAATCCACTCGTTTTTCAGATTCTATTCACCGCGGCAATGTTGAATTTGAAGTTCGGACCAAAATTCGCTTCAATTTTGGTGCCAGAGCCCGACAACGAAACGCATGGAAACAAATCCGGAGACATATACCAGTCATGATTGTTATGAAATTGTAAGTTGTACACAAAAACAAGTGCATATTAAAGTCGGCCCCCCCTTTTTCAGAATTTTTATTCTTTCTCACCCAAACGCTGCCCGTTTTTTGTGTAAATGATTTGGTGATTTTAAATTGATGCCGCAGCCGACGACGTCGCCTACGCAAAACGGAGGCTTTCCTTTGCGGCCAGTGCTCTGGGAACACTCCCCAAGGTCGTCGTGACCCCAAAATTCGCCCCAGCTGCAGTATCCGTAAGTGCCTTTGTCAAGTCCAACCGGGTAGTACAATGGCATTTGTTTGGTTGCAAGTCCAATAAAAATACCGCTAAATATAATAATTTTAAAGCAAAGCAAATGTTTTGTAATAAATTACCCTGGTGCCGCTAGGATTTCCACTTCGAAATTTTTTTCAAAAATATTTTCCCTACCGCATTGCGCCTGCTGACCCTCAATTAACGAGTCAATTTTGTCGTTGGTTTCCTTTTGGTCCTTCTGTGATCAATGGAAACTGAAACGGTCAAATAAAAGAATTATTTTGGGAACAAAAAGATGGTTAATGCAAAAACACTATCAAAAAAGAGAAGGCTTTTTCAAAATTCAAACAATTTACCCTTCAGTTTTTGTGTCAACTCGTCGATGGTCTGTTGCTGCTTGTCCTGATACTGCTCCATCTTTGTCTGCAGAGCCTCCATTTGTTCTTCAAGCTTTTTGTCGAAAGATTCTTTCGTGTTCTTTAATTCCTCTTTCACCTCATTCAATTCTTCTTTTAGCTTCTGCTGGTCCTCATTTAACCAGCCAATTTTCTCTTCCAGTTTCTCGTATTCGGTCAAATTTGACATGCTAATTTCTACAAAGTTAATGGAAAATAAGCCAAATCACCAGACTTTAAACTTAAATTGAGTGAGAATTTCCAAAAATGTTAGCTTCTAAAATGAGTTTTTTTTTTAAATAAATGAATGTTTTACCCGATGAATTAATTTATATGTATAAAGCGATCGATATAATAAAACATATTTGGGGGGACGCGGAGGGGGCAAAGGGCATTTTTTGCACAAAATGTGTGGAGAAAACAGAAATGAATTGACCATTCAAAGGTGCTACAGTACATTTCGACACTGGACATTTCGACACTGGACTTTTCGACACTGGACGTTTCGACACTGAGTTTTAAAAGTTTCCAAAATAGGGGTTTCGGTGCCGTTGAATCCAAATCTGACATCTGTTTTGACCAATTCCGAATTCTAACAATTTTTCGAAATTTTCAAAAACTATTTACGGGCTCAAAATTTTCAAAAAGAATGAAGGTACTTTTCCGTTCTGCCTGGGGTCGCAACTCAAATTTTAAAGCAACAAAAAATTTCACTTGTTTTCCGACTTGCGCCACGCCACATCTAAATCGAGTTGTATTGGACCAAAAACCCAAAATTGAAGTAAATTGAATTTGTGACCCCAGAACGGAGAGTCTCGGTCTCGAGTCTCAGAAAATTTTAGGTCTCGTGCAGCACTACTTTCTTGCCTTTTTGTTCTAATTTTGTGCTTTTTGAATGATTCTGAACCCATAAATTGTTTTTGGAAATGTTTGAATTTTCGAAAAAAAGTTCGAGTCCGGGGTTCGAAATCGGAATCACAAAAACGATGTGCCGCCAATTGGGCGGGATGATCGGATGATTCAATTCAACCCATTTATGTAATTCTATTCCATTTTTTTCAATTATTTTGTAAAAGAGCGTACAATAAAGCTCCTTTACCATAACTCTGTGAACAATTTATTAAAAAAAATTCTGTCGGGAATTCACTTTTTCCCCACACGGAATAATCCATTCGTTCATTCAATCATCGCATTTCTCCATTTGGACGGATTGAGCACTCCGATTTAGTCTAAGCGATTCAATTTTATCGTAAAATATAATTCCAATGGAATTAAATGTGGGAATAATTTATTCATTTACTCAAAAACTCAAACATTCATTTAAACTAGGGTTGCAGCTCAAAAATTTGTTGTTTTTTTTGGTAAATTTCTTAAGAAAAATTGCCATAAAAATGCCATATTTTCTCGGTGATCTGAGAGCCTATTAGACGCCACCAAGAAAATTTTTGACTCAATTTGTTAGAGCTTTGCAACTTAAAATTCCTTAACTTTTTATGCTTTTGAATGGGCTAGGTCCGACCTGGATTTTTTTTGAAGATTTAACAATAATATTTGCTAAGAAAATTGGTCGAGATTTTGGTGCCCAGTGTTTTCGCCGCTAAAGCGCCGAGGGTGGCCACCTCGCTTCCTATTTAAAAAGGAAGGTGAATTTTTCTCATCGAATTACGCCTCGAGACTTAACAAAATTAACTTAAAAATTGAAAACATTTTAACAAAATTCGAATTAATAAAAAAACGGCTTAAATTCTGTTTTGTGCCCCAGAAATTCTTCTGTTCTTCTTTTAACCCACTTTTGTCTCCGTTTGTCTTCCAATTGATCCGTACAAACCACTATTGGAAAATCTTGACCGCTCGCAACAAATTACTGATGCCGAGGGCATACAATAAATGGCGCTAGGTCAGAATGCCAACCACGAAGTTGGCATTTGGACCTTTGGCCTGATTGGCATTTTGTCCTGACACACAATAAATTTAGCCTATCTTTTTTAATATATTTATTGAATTTAAATTTTCAATAATATTTATAATTTTAAACAGAAGACAAATGATTAGGAAAATAAAACCGACACTTTGTTTGGCCATCAACGCCGTGCTTTCCCTGTTTTTGTGCCTAATTGCGCTGCTCCAACTCTTTCAATTGCGAAACTTTTACGAAAACAATAAATTTTTGACAAACGAAATGATTCGCACATCGCCAAATTTGAATGCAATTGGCCCAAAAACACCGTATGCCAAGAGGGAAAATATGGGCCAATGTCCGCCCAAATTTGGACGCCTTTTGGTGCTGGTGCTGGTTGAACAAAAGATGAGACCATTGACCAGGTCACATTTTATACGCCTCAGCCCCCAAGCTCCATTTATTCTAAAATTTAAAAAAAAATCGTCAAAAACATTTTAATAAAAAAAATTTTTGAAAAATTTTCAGCAATTATGGAGTGGCGCAAGGCTCGTTGGAATGCTATTTGAAGAGCACAAATTATACCTTCAAGCGAATTGATTTAGACGAAGACAATCGTGCCAAAAAATATTGCGCCCAATACAAACAAGTGAGTAAACATTTAATAATAAAGTAATTTTAAAAATTTTAAAAAAAGTGCATACTTTGATTTTCTTCTTTTTGTAAATTAACGCTTTGCTCTTAACATTTAGACTATATGAACAAAATTAATATGACCACAAAAAAAAAAAATTAAAAATTGATTAAAATATGGATAATAAATAGGGTGGGTCACGGTCGGTTAACCGAACCGAAACCGAAACCGAAAACCGGCTTTTTTGGCCCAAAAACCGAAACCGAAAACCGGGGGTCGTAAAACCGGCCTAACCGAAAACCGGGGGTACCGGTTTATCGGTTTTTCGGTTTAAAAAATACACCCCTAATGATGGGATTTATGGGAATCTGTTATGAAAAGGCTGGTGTAGTGGTGAGTGGTGGGGTAGTTGAACTATTTGTGGGAGTAGGTTCAGATCCCGGCCGCGTTAATTTTGTTTTTTAAACCTTTTCTGAACTTTACGGCGTGTAAACAATTCCAAAAGTTTTTTAGATTCCCCAATTTTTTAAAATTAAATACAATTCACAATTTTTTCATTTTTTTGTTTGATTGGATCACTGAATATTTAAAAAGAATAACTTTTGTTCAAAGTTGAGTGACCCCACCCCGACTGAATAATTTATTTTTTATCTTTTTATCACTTTTGATGAGCATCTATGGTGGACGAAACAAATTCATTTTTTTCTTTGTAATACTGTAATTATTGGACCAATTTCTTAAGAAATCCCTCCAAAAATTCAAAAAATTTTCACGACAGCACCTTTCGGCGCCGACGAGCCCCTCCCATTCCTAAAAAGCCGATAAAAATTGTCGTATTTTTATTTGGGTGCAAATCTGTTAATAAATTGAGTCAAAAATTCAAAATTTTCTCGGCGGCGCCTATCGGCACCGCCGACCCCCCCCCCCCCCACTTTTTTGCCTTTTTAGTAAAATCGCGCACTAAAACAAAAATTTTGCTCAGAAAGTATTAAAATAAAAATCGGAAAAATTTTTAAAATGCTTTTGTTACTAAAATAATTTTCAACAATTTCAACTAGGGTTCCTCCCCGACCCCGACCCCCGACCCCCGAACCCCGACCCCGAGCCCCAAAATTTGGTCGCCCCCGACCCCGACCCCGACATTGCCAACCCCGGCCAACCCCGACCCCGACTTTTCCGCCCCCGAGGGGTCGGGGAGGAACCCTAATTTCAACCAATTACGCTTTAAATTCTCACTTTTATTTTCTATTGAGAAATTTATAATCCAGAATTTCCAAAATAACCTGGTCTTATTTTCCAAAAGAATTTTTTGAGAATCTGCTTTACTTTCAGGTGGGGGGGGGGGCGGTGCCGATAGGCGCCGCCGAGAAAAATTCGAATTTTTGACTCAATTTTTAACAGATTTGCACCCAAAATTTTAAAAATACGGTAATTATTTCAAGTTATTAAAAATGGGAGGAGTCCCTGCCAGGAAAAAATTTAGATTTTAACGATATTGTTAAAAAAATTGGTCCAAAATTACGAATTTGAAAATCAAAAGGGTCCCCCCTATGGTTTGACAAAAACCGGTTTCGGTTTTCGGTTAACCGGGTGTCGGCCTAAAACCGAAACCGAAAACCGGGGGTCGCAAAACCGGCCTAACCGAAAACCGGTACCCCCGGTTTAAAACCGACCGTGACCCACCCTAATAATAAATGTAAAATTTGGAAAATCATTAAACTTTAAAGTCGTTAAGCTTTTCTTCCGCAAACATTGCATAGCTTCCGCTTATTTGCCTGACACAGATTGGATGTTAGTGTTGGACGCGGATTCTGGTGTGGTGAATCCAAATCATTGCATTGAAGAGGTAATTAATTTTAAATTTTTCTCAATTAAAAAAATAAAATATATTTTACCAGGGATCTAACCGGATTTCGGTTTTGGGACATTTTGGGTACGGAATACCGGCTTCTTAACTTTTGTCAAAAAATGAAAATTATGGCGGATTTTTCGTAGTTTTGGATCCAGACAATAACTTTTTTTTAAACATTTACATCCTTGGTGTTTACCTTCATCACATTTAAGGACCTTTGTTTAAATATATGTTTAATATATTTATATTTATAGAAATTCCAAAATCAATAGCTAAGATTAAAAAAGAATAAATATATATATTTTTAAATATTTTTAGTGGATTGACGACCGCGTCGATTTAATTTTTTATGAGAGATTTTTTAATTGGGAAATTATGTCAGGAAATTATTTGGTAAATGTTTACAAATTTTTTAAATTTAGTAAATTCAATTTTAAGGTTAAAAACACGCTCTTTGCCAGAAAATTTTTGCTCGACTGGGCGAACATGGAATTTTCACAGCCAAAATTTTCCAGTGCCGATAATGGCGCTTTGCAAGTAAAAAATATTTTTATTATATTATTTTTTTAAATTTATTATTTAGTTGCATATTTTGAAGACGGTGTTGCCAAATGCGCAAATTGAGATAAATGTATTTTTTTAATCCTGCAGAAAAAAGAAAGAATTTTAAGGCTTGCACGAAATATTGGCAACGCTCGGAGGACTATGACTCGTTAATGGCCTACACAACTTGTGTTCGTTCAGCATTAGGTGATTGAGTAGTGAAAAGACTTGAGGCCAATCGAAAAATTTTAATATCTCGAAAATCTCGACGAAATTATTTCGAAATTTTCTTGAGCTGAATGAATTTCCAAAACTAAATTTATTCCGATTGCGGGGAATTGTGAGGCAGCACCTTTACCAGGTCATAATTTCGAATTTTTGGACTCGGAATTCTGATTTCCAATCCAAGAAATTTTGAAGCAGTTGGCACTCATCTTTTGTTGGAGTCTAGCGGTGCCGATAGGCCACCGAGAGAAACCTAAAAATAGCAGGCCTAAGTACAAAAATTCTTAATAAGAAGTATTTTTTTTTTATACTGCAAAAAATCTTATGGCCTTAAAAATCCTGAATTCCTGGTTTTTCTTATACCCTAGCCCGGCGCCAGGACCAAGTTTTTTCTGAAAAATTTTTGGTAACATAAAATGTAAATTTTTCGTTTATTTTCTTCAATGCAGTTTTGAATATGCATATCAAAATGCATTTTAATGTTATTCAGTATTTAAACACTGTAGATTGGCCAAAAAATTGTTAAAAATTCAAAAATGGCACTGCGGAAATGTCCACTGCGGAAATGGGTAGTCACCATCTAACCCCGAGATCTGATCGCGTTTTTTCATTTTTAATAAAATCAATTTTAAATTTAACTTTTCTATAAATAAAAATTACATTAGGTGCACGGCGCATTTGGCCGCCAAAATTGCGAATTTTGAGACGGGCACATGGTTTTTGCCGTGATTGGTTTATTTCTTCGGACGGATGGGCCGAAAATGATTTTATGTTCCATGGTTGAGTTCATTTTTACCCCAGATTTTTGCATTAGAAATTTAAAAAAATTAAAATTTTATCCGATTTAATAATACAGGCTGGAAAGCGCATAATCTGAGCGGAGAATGGAAATCACCATTTGAAAAAGTGCCAAACTCGTCAGAATGTACCGGCGGCTATTTGGGCTGGCATTGGCGTCCTGAAACGGTCAGCGCCAAATGTTTTAAATGTAAAAATATAAAAAACAAAAATTTTGTAGCGAATTTCGGTCAACGAGGTCCGAAGTCGGTTGGCTGAAATTGAGAAAATTTCGGCTGCAGACTTTCCGCAAACGGCACGAATTCATGCACATTTGACGGAGCCCGAAGTGCGCGAATGCTATCCAAATTGCGATGAACAAATTTAAAAATCATTTTTATTTTTAATCAGTGTAAAATCGGAATTTTTAAACCAGAAAAAATTGAAAACCCCGCCCAAAAAAAAAGTCGGGGAACGGGGACCAACGCTATAGTAAATAGGCTTAAATCCTGGCTTGTTTTTGATCGAATCCAGAGATGTACGTTTTAAACTATAACTAACGAATCGGTTAGCTTTCACTTGATCAAAGTTCACATATCGCCGATTTGTTTCCATGCGTTTCGTTGGGCATGCCTGGCACCAAAATTGAAGCGAATTTTGGCCCCAATTTCCAATTCAACATTGCCGATGGCATTTAGAAACTGAAAACGAGGGGATTTATTTGTTGTGGAAGATTACGATCGTTTTATCATTTTTTTGATCAAAGAATTTACAATTCGTTTGGTTACACATTTGTCTGATTTGCTTAATGTGTTGTTGTCATTTTGTAATTTTGCTCAATAAACAAATTTACTTTTCGGTAAAATGAAGAGTATAAAAACTTTTTCTGAGCTGAGATACGGTTCCGCAAAGTTGATAAAAAAAACTATGGGCCGGACCCTTTTGGTCAAAATTTAGGAAAATGGAACATTTAGTGTGTTTCGACTAAATTGTTCAACAGAAAAGCAGTAAAATTGAATTTTTATTCTATTTAATAGTTTCAGACCACTAAAGAAAATTCTGTACTTTACGGTTTTGCGATCCCCTCCCCAAATCTGGTGGAAAGATCATACTTATTATATATGGGGTTTTAAAGGGTGCTGATTACGAATCTGACAATATTTTTAGGATCTGACGTCATCTAAAGCAGGGTGCGCATCAAAAATTTTCAAAAATAAGGACATCAAGGGCAAAAAATAAGATTTTGGGGTCCGAAATAAGGACATTTTACAAAATGTTCAAAAATGTATTTACAGTAAATGGGTGGGGGTTGGCGAATATACGCCTCAACAATGCGTCATATTGCAATAAACTACGCATTGCATCCTCAATTTGAGCTCCTTCCCGGCAGTCATGGCATTTGTATTTCTATTATATTAAAAAACATTAAAGTTAAAGCATTTAAAAGTGAGAAATTTTAATTTATTATACTCATACCGTTAATTAGAAAAAGGGTTTATGAGTAAGAACTTTTTTTGTTATATGCGGACAAATTATTAATTGGTAAAAAAAGAAATTAAATGAAAGGAATTGGAGAATTATTATAAAAATGGAAATGAATTGGAACATTCATTGTCCTGATTTTTCAATTATTTTATATTTGCAGAAAAATTAGACTTTAATTTTTTTCGGTAAAAAAGAAGTTTCGCATCTTCAAAAGCTATTAGTTTATATTCAATATTTAATCTTAGAAAATTTAATCGTTGTTTATAGTATTTATCTTTTTTTAAACCACAAAAGCCACTGGCAAAGCATAATTTAAAATTATATTGTTAATTTAAAAAATAAATATAAAATAAATAAAAAATAGTTAAAAATTCATCTTTTATATAAATACTAGCGGTTTAAGTGCAAAACGGACGGTCTGCGCGAAACCCTCCGCATTCTGTTGCCGGCTAATCCCGAAATCGGCGAGTTTGACGGTGTCGTCTGTATTTACAAATTAGCACTTTTTTACCATTTTCATTTTGTGCCACCAAATCGAAACTGGTGCTTGAAGAGGTTCGCGAATTCAAAGTTGGCCCCAAATCTTCTGAAAACATAGGCAATCCCTGATCATGATCAGTTTTTATGTCCTCATCCATCGATTCAGGCGAAATTGACATTTTAAATTTTTTGTTTCAAGATTTTAATCAATTAAATCATCTGCAAACACAGTGAACGTGTTTATATGGGTTATTATATTTACTGTATGATGGAAATGCAAAATGTATTCCAAAAGCCACGCAAAATTTATCCGTAGAAATGTTTGTGATGGATGTGTCTGTGAAGAATTATTATTTTGGGAATAAGCAAATGTTTTTCATTCTTTTGAGACCCAACAAAATATAAAGTTGATATTATGTACCTGTTTGTTTGTCGGTTGCGAGGAATAATTTTTGAATGGTCAACAATCTATGTCAAAGTGACGAAATCAATGAATGAATGGATGGGGGGCCAGGGGACGAAGCGGGCCACTAGCGTCCCGGCCACTAGCGTCCCGGCCACTAGCGTCCCGGCCACTAGCGTCCCGCCACTAGCGTCCCGAGCCACTAGCGTCCCGAGCCACTAGCGTCCCGCCACTAACGTCCCGGCCACTAGCGTCCCGCCACTAACGTCCCGGCCACTAGCGTCCCGCCACTAGCGTCCCGGCCACTAGCGTCCCAGGCCACTAGCGTCCCGGCCACTAGCGTCCCAGGCCACTAGCGTCCCGGCCACTAGCGTCCCAACCAAAAAATATTTTTTATTTTATTTCTTAACAAAAACCGACGTTTCGCCCACGGCGTCTTCCATTTCGACCAAATTCGACCCCCGGACCCGGATTCGAACATTTTTTCGAAAATTTAAAATAGTTTTTTTAGGGGTTTTCTAGGCCGTAGAATACGAATCTGACATTCATTTTTCCCAATTCTGAATCCCGGACCCGAATTCATGCTTTTTGAGAACGGTTTTGAGACCAGAAATTTCGCCCACTAAGCCAAACCGCAAATTTTTAGGAGAATTCTCCGACCCGAACTTCTAACCCTCGAAAAACCCGAACCTCGTCCCCGACTCAAGGTCGGAGATAACATACACCCCTAAAGATGGCATTATTCGAAGATTTTTTCGAAAATTTAAAAACGTTCAGAAATCAATTCTGGTCTCGAAACCGTTCTCAAAAAGCATGAATTCGGGTCCGGGATTCAGAATTGGGAAAAATGAATGTCAGATTCGTATTCTACGGCCCAGAAAACCCCTAAAAAACTATTTTAAATTTTCAAAAAAATGTTCGAATCCGGGTCCGGGGGTCGAATTTGGTCGAAATGGAAGACGCCGTGGGCGAAATGTCGGTTTTTGTTAAGAAATAAAATAAAAAATATTTTTTTGGTTGGGACGCTAGTGGTCGGGACGCTAGTGGCCGGGACGCTAGTGGCGGGACGCTAGTGGCCTGGGACGCTAGTGGCCGGGACGCTAGTGGCCTGGGACGCTAGTGGCCGGGACGCTAGTGGCCGGGACGCTAGTGGCCTGGGACGCTAGTGGCCGGGACGCTGGTGGCCTGGGACGCTAGTGGCCGGGACGCTAGTGGCGGGACGCTAGTGGCCGGGACGTTAGTGGCGGGACGCTAATGACCCCTACTCCCAGGGGATGTGCTTTGATCACCTCTTTTTAAAAAACAAAATCAGAATTTCTGATCTCAAAAAGACCAAAATCAGAAAGATTAAAACAGCTAGCCGCTGACCAGACACATGTAACCGGGGATTCCCGGGTTTTGAGGAAAAATCGGAATATCCGCAATTTTTAGCCGTTAAATAAAGATTTTTAAGCTTTTTGGTCCCAAATGATGCTATTTTGCTAGCCAAATAATGTTTTAAAAAAGTTTCATTTGGGAGCCCTGCTTAAGAAGGCCGCTGAAGCAAAAAAAAAAATGCAACCTTAAATTTTTTTTAAATGAATACTGAATTTTCATTAAAATAAATTATTTAAAAAAATAGCAGTTAATTTATTAAAATAAATTATTTTTAAAAAATAGCAGTTAACAACTTTTTTTACCGCTTCGCATCCCTGGTGCGCGTTGGTCAAAATCCCCCCCCCCCCCTTTGAACTAAACTAACTGTCAATTCATTTCTGTTTACTCCACACATTTTGTGCAAAAATACCCCCCCCCCCCCCCCCCCCCCCCCCCCCTCCCGCGTCCCCACAAATATGTTTTATTATATCGATCGCTTTCTGGCATTTAAAATAAACAATTCAAATTTATATAATAAAAAGAGATTAATTACAAAAGTAAATGTCCATCCCCCAGGTCAACATTTGCCCCCCGCAAAAATCCATTTAAATATTTATAAGATAATCCCAACTTTCAGTCAGTCTATAAATATGTAAGTTCATTAAAACGGTTAAAAAACTTTAATTATTTAAAAAAACTCATTTTAGAAGCTAACATTTTCGGAAGATCCATTATAGAAATTAGCATGTCAATTTTGACCGAATACGAGAAACTGGAAGAGAAAATTGGCTGGTTAAATGAGGACCAGCAAAAGCTCGTTTCCATTGATCAGTTTTTGTTGATGCAAAGTGATCAGAAGGCATTGCTCCAAAGACTTAATGCACTTGAGCAAAATCAAACGGTGAATTCTGAACAAGTTGCGAAACTCGAGCTCGAAAATGTGAATATATTTTCTAACAAAAACATTTGATTTTTTTTCTTGTCATTTGTTCAGAAGGTACTCCGCGCGGAGCTGGAGAAGTGTCAGAACAAACAGCAACAGACCATCGACGAGTTGACAGAAAAACTAACGGGTAAATTGTTTGAATTTTGAAAAAGCCGTGTCTACCTTTGATAGTGTAGTGTGCTTGCTGCATTAACCATCTTTTTGTCTCCAAAATAATTAATTAATTTAACCGTTTCAGTTTCCATCGATCAGATTTCGTTGAAGCAGCAAACAGATCAAAAGGAAACCAACGACAAAATTGACTCGTTAATTAAGGACCAGCAGGAGCAATTCGGTAGGGAAAATATTCTTGAAAAATAATCTGATTTGAATATCAATTTTTTTCATTTTTTAGAAAATAAATTTTTGGAAATGATCCGGCGAATGGAACAGAAGCAAAAGGATGGTCAGGAAGAACTCCAACGCAACATCCAAGCGATAGTCGTCGCCGAATTGGAAAAGCAAAAACTGTCAAATGCCAACAGATTCGCTGAAATTGAACAAAAGAATGACAAACTGGAGAAGTATCAGAAAGAAGAGCAGTTGAACATCGTCCACTTGCAGAAGACAGTTGCCGTGTTGAGAGAAATTGGTAATTTTGGTCTATCAGAGTTCGGAAAACTCGGCCTTTTAGGCATAAGTTTTAGCTTTAATATTTAGAAAAATGAAATTATATTCCCTTAGGGCTAATCACTCAAAATCGATGGGATTCCGCCGCATGTCACCACAATCTCGCGCTCTCTGAGCCCGATCGATTGATTGTCCAACATAATGGAGAGGCTAATTCGGGTAAAGATGTTGATTAAAAGGGTTCATTATTATGTTTAAGTGATTTGATTGTTTATGTAAAAATAAATTTTTGTCACTTTTCAGGGTGGCGCTCTGTGATCGCTGAAAAGGCAATGTCGAAACATCTCTACTTCGAAGTGAAAATCTTAGAGAAAAAAGGGTAATTTATAAATATTTTAAAACATTTGCTGAAGCTTTAAAATATTATTATATTTAGCAATATTTTGATTGGACTTGCGACAAAACAAATGCCACTGGACAAATATGTTGGCCTTAGCGAAGGCATTCACGGATACGGAAACTACGGCTATTTTTGGGGTCACGAGGTCGAGGGATGTTCCCACAGACGATATGGACGTCCTCTCATCGGTGGAAAGCCTTCGTTTGATGTCGGCGACGTCATCGGCTGCGGCGTCAATTTAAATGGCCAAATTATTTACACGAAAAATGGACAACGTTTGGGTGAGAAAGAATAAACATTTTGGGCAATTCATTTTTAAAAAGCGGCGCAAATGTCGACAAAAGGTTGAGGGGGAGGATTTTGGAATTATTTGCCCAACTTTTTATAGGCTTAAAAAAGGGGGGCCAACTTTAATAAATAGGGATAGGATTTATATATGCTAAAAACCCCAAAATATGTATGTTTTTATGTGCTAAAAAATGCCAAAATATGTGCTAAAAATCCCAAAAAAAGCCAAAATATGTGTAAATATGTGCCAAAAATGGCCAAAATCTAGTCAGTTTATACATAAAAACCTTCAAAATTCATCTATCTTTATTAATTTTGCTCCTACAGTTGTAAATATAATATTTTTCATATGTTTTGGAAAATTTTATAAAAAATATCAAAAGTAAAAAATTCTAGGGAAAATGTCGCTCTTTGTGTGTGGATTTTTGGTCCAAGAAAATCATTTTTAGGGGTGCGTTTTTTGAAAATTTTTAAAAACTCGATCCATAGGGGTGTATTTTTCGTTTTTATTGCATTTTTCTTAAGGAATTTTTTGAAAAATGGCAAAATATGTGCTAAAACTCTGAAAAGCTTAAAATATGTCAGTAAATATGTGCTAAAAAATACCCCTAAAATATGTTTTAATATGTGCTAAAAAGTCGCCCTAATTCAAAAATTTTTCAAAACAAATACTATTTTTGGGCTTCTCTCATGGTAAGGAATCCACGAAAAAAATATGTTATAACATAAAAATCCTATCCCTATTAATAAATATTTGTTTTTGCAGGCACCGGCAATTTGTTGGTCGATTCTGCCGCCGAATTGTTTCCCTGCGTTTCGTTAGCCAGGCGTGGCAACAAAATTGAAGCGAATTTTGGCCCCAATTTCCAATGGAACATTGCCGGATGAGATTTAAAAATTGAAAAACGAGGGCATTTATGGGTTTTGTTGTCAAACATTTCGTTTTATCATTTATTTTTTTGTTCTTAATCGATCAAACCATTTTATCCATTCATTTTGTTTTTGAATTTGCCAAGTTGGCGGGCCGCCAGCGGCCTTTCATTATTATATCCGGCTTTTGTTAATTAAAAGTCGTGTTTTCACTTAATTATCAAAAATTTGCATAGATTCAAAAATCGCTTAAAATTGTTCAAATTCGGGTCCGAGGTTCGGAATTGGTGGAGATTGGATTCGGATCAGGGCTGGACAAAACTTCGTCTTCGAGCTTCGCGAAACTTTGGGTGCTTTGGACTTCGTTTCGAGCTTCGGTTTTGGGCAATGCGATGCTTCGGCTTCTACGGGTTAGAATTGATCCAAAAATTGGTGCCGTGGATATTAATTATTAGCTAAAAATACACTCAAATGAAAGATTATTTTTCAAGAATTATTGCCTTACCGTATTGCTCCTGCTGGTCCTTATTTAACGAGTCAGTAATTGGTTCCCTTTTTGTCCGTTTGCTGCCAACGAAAACTGATCGATGGAAACTGAAACGGTGAAATAAATGAATTATTTTGGGAACAAAAAGATGATTAATGCAGCAAGCACACTACACTATCAACGGTAGACACGGCTTTTTCCAAATTCAAACAAATTTACCCTCCAGTTTTTGTGTCAACGAGTCGATGGTCTGTTGCTGCTTGTTCTGATACTCCTCCATCTTTGTCTGCAGAGCCTCCATTTGTTCTTCAAGCTTTTTGTCGCCCAATTCTTTTGTGTTCTTTAATTCCTCTTTTGTCTGATGCAATTCTTCCTTTAAAAAATGAATAAGCAACCCCAAAATACATCAAAATTCGCTGTTGCGTCGCTAAGAGCGATAAATGATCAACTAAAATAGACGACAAATGCAATAATTTCAATAAACGAAAAATAAAAATATTGTAGAGGTGTTCTTGCTTCATGTGTCAATTTCACTTTCCGTACCCGGCCCTTATGCGGTTCAAAAGTGATCTGATCAGACATAGCGCCGGCCGACCCTCCGGTCACGGGACGGGCCAGAGAGGCCACTTACGGTCTTGAAACTCTAACGAAAGAAATAAAATTAATTTTTAAAAAATTTGTTTCCGGCCAATTTATTCACATTCGATCAGGGTTGTAACCGGATGATCCGAAATCCTATCCGAATATTTCGGCCAATCCGACCCGAAACTATCCTTTTTTTAAAATTGTAGGTCAATTACACAATGCCAGAGATAAATGTAATAAAAAATAAAAATTCAATTTTTTCGCCATCAAAAATCAAGTATCGAAGGACCCAAACCATTTATTGGGCAAAAATCTCAACGACGATGGTGCAAATGGGACAGGTCAGATCACATCATTACGGTCACTGACTGTGTCAATTTTGCCACCGTAATACTCCAAAATGCCGCAGCACCAACTCGATGCACAAACACTCGCGCATTTCACAAATACTTTGACAAAATTTATGCCAATGTCAACGAAAAAGGAACAGGAAGGGAACAATTGCGCTCACAAAATGTTGATTCTAAAAACTACATACAGCAGCAGAAGAGAATGTTTAAAAATCGTCCACAAATAATGACGATCAAAAAAATCGAAAAGATTTTTTGATCAAATTCCGGTCCCCCAGGCCCCCTACTCCCCGCCGTTCAGTTTCCATTGCCGCCCAGCGTCAGATTGCAGCTTCCTCATGCCTTCTTCTCGGCTGGGCCCGACGTTGATGCTCCTTTCTGTTGCTGCAGCTTTTCTATCGTTGTCACTAGGGTTGGACAAAACTGGATAATCTGGAACCGGTATGGGAAAATTTTGGCTAAATATGCTGGATCCGGGACCGGTATCCGGGTGTTTTTGAGCTATCCGGTATCCGGGGAACCCGGATAATATCCGATTTTGATCAACCCTAGTTGTCACTTCCACAGTTATTATTTTTCTTACATCTTCTTCCGTTTCATTCTTTCTTTCCTCTGGGCTCATTTTTTCCTTTTTGCCTTTGCTGGAATTATTTCCAAACATTCCGGTGCAGTTATTTGTCAATATTCGGCTAATTCCGATAATCGAACAGTTCAGGCATTAGTTTTGCCAAAAATGGGCCCAAAAAGTTTTTTTTCAAAAATAATAAAACGTCGAACAACGTCTTTTGCTTGCCTTTGCCCAATTGGAACTCCAACAAAAGAATTTGCCAACTTCAAGCGATGGCTTTGAGTTGCTTTATGATAGTAATTTAAACGACAATATTTTTATTTTTGTTTATTAAAAATATTGCATTTGTCGTCAATTTCAGTTGATCATTTATTGCTTTTATCGACGGAACTCCGAAAGACGAAGGTCGGTAAAGGGAGACGCGGACAAAGATTGACCATTTTTGGCTTAATTTTTAGCCGGGGTGTTTTGATTCCACTTGAAAATGCATTTAAAACTTAAAAAAAAAATCAAAATTCAGCAAAATTCAAAAGTATTAAAATGTTTTAATAGCGATTTTTGATGTATTTTGGGTTTGAAAAATTTTAAGAAAAAAATTCATATTTTAGGCATTTTTCCGAAAATTTCTTAAGAAAAATGCAATAAAAACAAAAAATTTACCCTTAAAAATAAAATAAAAAACCTGGAAAATGCCACTTTCTTGGACCAAAAATGCACCCCCTAAAGATCGATATTTTCCGAAATTTTTTAAATTTTTTTAACCATGTCAAAAATAGTACATTTACAATTGTAAGAAGAAAATTAATAAAGAATGATGTTAAAAGGTTTTCACGCAAAAATTGACTGGATTTTGTCTGTCTTCGCACATTTTTTAGTCCCTAAAAATCCGGGCTCTAGTTATTGCACAAACAATGCTTTTATGGGATATGAGGAAGGGCTCGCACTGACGAGGCCCACCCCTCCGTTTCCATTTAAAATACAAAAGTTTTGGTATCTTTAATTTTTTTAAATTTTACAGATCGAGATCCGCAAATGTCGCTATCCGCAAGTGTCGGGACACGGTTTCGTGGCTTCGATGTTTCGTAGGGCAGCGAATTTTTTGTTTTGATTTTGTAACAAAAAAAGAAGCTTGTGAAAGATTAAATATTGAATATAAACCAAATATAGATTTTGAAGAAGCGAAAACTTCTTTTTTGTCGAAAAAATAATAATTAAAATCTAAGTTTCCTTCAAATATAAATAATTGAAAACAAGACAATGATTGGAATGGTTCCAATTCAATTCCATTTTTATTATAATTCTCCAATTCCTTTTTATTCGATTTCTCTTTTTACCAATTAATAATTTGTCCGCATATAAAAAAAGTGAAACCCTTTTTCTAATTAAATGCGCATAATTAGGAAATAATAAAAGATCGAAATTTCAATTTTATTCCCAAAAATGTTTCTTCCAATCCACCCATTTACTGTAAATAAACAATTTAAGAAGAACTGCCCCGACGAAACTTTACGCATTGCTGCACAGGCTTAATGCGAGCAAAAGCAAACGGCAAATGCTGAACAACAACAAAACCGAAATACCGAAAAAAAAAAATTTTAAAGTCGATAAAAAGTTTGTGTTAGGGGTATACAAGGGCGTAGAATCCAAATCTGACCACCATTTCGAACCCCGACCCGGATTCGAACATTTTTTCGAAAATTCAAAATAGATTTCAAGGAGCTTTCTGGACCGTAGAAGCCGAATCTGGCATCCATTTCGTCCAATTCCGAATCCCGGACCAGAATTCATGCTTCTTGATCGATTTCAAGCCCCAAAATTGATTTAAGAAATTTTTTTAAATTTAGTTTGTTCGAATCCGGGTCCGGGGTTCGAAAAGGTGGTCAGATTTGGATTCTACGCCCTTGTATACCCCCTTTTGAAAAAAAAAAAAATTTTTTTTCGGTATTTCGTCGTTACCGTATTTTCAAAATTTTAGTTGCGAATCTGTTAACAAATTGGCATCAAAAATTCAAAATTTTCTTTGCGGCGCCTATTGGCATCGCCAACCCCACCCCCCAGACCCCAGGAAAAAAGGCATGCTTTTGAAAATTTTCATCAAAAATATGAGCAAAATTTAAAATGGTTTAAGCGTTAAAAAACAGTTTAGTAGTTTTATTACACTTTATCTTGAATTTCCTTTCTCACAATTATGGCTCAACAGTTTTTTTTAATTTAGTGGTATTCAGACCGGAAGCGATTAAACCGGTGCTGAATTTGAACACCCCAAAACAAATTTTACAGAAAACCCCCCAAAAAATACTGTACAAATTCGAAACAAAATAAACTGATAAAATGCTTTAATCGACAAGGAAAATAATGATAAAACGACCGTAATCTTTGACAAATTCAGAAAATGAATTGATAAAACGCCTTGCATCGACCGTATCTTTCCAAAGAAAAAAGAGGGCTTCCTCCTGATCAGAATTTGTAGTCAAAGACCGGCCCAAAATTTCCTTTAATTTTTGTGTTAGGACCGGCCAACGAAATGCACGGAAACAAATCGGCGGCAAAAAAGACAAATAAATTGGCGGTGTCTGCAAAAACAAAAAGATTTTTTTTGCATTTCGAATTGCCCCCAAAATTTGTATTCTTTCTCACCCAAACGCTTTCCGTTTAGCGTGTAAATAATTTGGCAAGTTGCCAAATTGAGGCCACAGCCGACGACGTCGCCGACGCCAAACGAAGGCGTTCCATCGATGTAAGGACGTCCACTGGGGATGCCATGGCGACATCCCACCACCGCGTGACCCCAAAATGCGCCTTCGCTATCATATCCGTAAGTGCCTTCGTCAGTTCCAACCCAAACGCGCAATGGCATTGGCTTGGGCGCAAGTCCAATCGAAATAACGCTAAATATAATTAATAATATTTTAAAAGCACAACAAATGTTAATAATATTTATAAATTACCCTTTTTTCTCTATGATGGTGACTTCGAAGTAAGGATTTTTCGACATTGGCTTTTTAGCGATCACAGAACTCCACCCTGAACATTGAATTTAATTCAAAAATTGTCAGAGTCACATAAACAATCCAATCACTTTAACGGAATAATGTTTACCCGAAAGCCATCTACCACGTTGGACAACCAATCGACCGGGCTCAGAGAACGTCAGATTCTTGTTGCATGCCGTGGAATCCCACGGCTCGACGCGAAGTGCCTTCTGAACAAATGATTTCTCTCGAGTAATTGATAAAACGACTTATTCTACAACAAAACCCATAAATCCCCTCATTTTTCACTCTCTCTAACTCACATCGACAATGTTGATTTGGAAATTGGGGCCAAAATTCGCTTCAATTTTGGTGCCAGGGCCCCACAACATAACGAAGGGAAACAAATCGGCGGCAGAATTGACAAGCAATTTGGCGGTGTCTGCAAAAACAAATAAATAAATAACGCAAATAAATTAAATTATAAAATTTTAATTCTTTTTCTTTCTCACCCAAACGTTCGCCGTTTTTTGTGTAAATAAATTGGCCATTTTTTATGCCGCAGCCGACGACGTCGCCGACGCCAAACGAAGGCTTTCCTCTGATGACAGGACGCCCATTCCAGCGGGAACATCCCTCAAATTCGTGACCAAAAAGAATGCCCAAGCTGTCGTATCCGTAAGTGCTTCCGTAAGGTCTAACCCGAACGTCCAATGACACCCGTTTGGTTGCAAGTCCAACGAAAATATGGCTAAATATTTTAAATCGGAGCAATTGTTTTATAATATTTATAATTATTACCCTTTTTTCTCTATGATTTTCACTTCAAAGTAAGGATTTTTCGACATTGGCTTTTCAGCGATCACAGAACCGCTCCACCCTGAAAATTGAGTTAATTCAAAAATTGTCTCTAAACTCTTTACATAAAAAATCAAATCACTTTAAAAGAAAATAATATTTTACCGAAATGAGCCTCTCTATTACGTTGGACAATTAATTGTTCGGGCCCAATGAGCGCGAGGTTGTCGTCACATGCCGTGGGATCCCATCGATTCTGTTTGAAATGGAAATGAAAATGTTGGCATTTCTGTAACTGGGGGAGCAAAATATTTATTTATTTCTAAAAATTTGGACCTTTTTCTGTTTTCGGACGAGCGCAATACAATTTTTGACGATTGACTGGCACAGCAAAAGCATTCGACGGCCGTGCTGAAAGGGCAACGCCGAAATTACCTGAAATCGGACAATATTTACAAGAAAAAAAAACATTCAAATTAAAAAATTTTGTAAAAGAAGATTTTTTGATTTTTTTTTGATGGTAAAAAACGGCTCACCTCACACTGCAATTCCAACGGCAAACGCCGACGTCGTTGTATTTGCAAGTTCGCCATAAAACAACAATTGAATAATTTTGTATCACTTTAATGAAATAATTTAAAATTTTTAATTGTTTTACTAACATTGAATCGGATTATACACAGGGTTCGTAACTAAAATTTTTCAAAATAAGGACAGTGAAGGTCAAAAATAAGATTTTGCTGGCAAAAATAAGGACACTTTAAAAAATGTTCAAAAATGCAGTAAATCTTTATTTTTTTGCATGAAATGTGTGGTTTTTAACCGTATTTCTCTCCACCAACAATTTTCTCAACATTTGGGGTTGAAAATTGCTCCCGTGGATTTTAGAAAATTTTGCCGATTACGATTTTCAAAAATGCAATTTTTTTTTGCGAATTCTGCATTAGTAGGGTGTGGGGGTCGGCGGTGCCGATAGGCGCCGCCGAGAAAATTTTTGAATTATTGAATCAATTTGTTAACAGATTTGCAACCAAAATTTTAAAAAATGCGGTACTTTTTTAAAAAGTTTTTTAGGAATGAGAATGGCTGGCGGTGCCGATAGGCGCCGCCTGAGAAATTTTTTGAATTTCGACTCACTTTGGTAAGGAAATTGATTCAAAAATTTGAATTATCCTGAAAATCAGGACAAAATCAAAATTTGGATAAAAATGAGCAAAATCTGTTATTTTTTAAGCGAAAATTCAAAAAAGGATGCGAAAAATGCATAATAAAGGAAGAAATTTTGAAGGTTTGTGGCAAAAAATTGACTTAACATTACGCCAAATCAAAAAATTTAACTAATTTCAGTAAAACTTTATTGATTTACCCGAAAACCAAAAATAAGGACAAAATAAGGACGGAGGCCTCAAATAAGGACAAATCTTACAAATAAGGACATTTTTAATTTATAAGATTGGAACCCCTCAAATAAGGACAAATCTTATAAATAAGGACAGTTACGAACCCTGATTATACATACCAGAAATGTAATAGTAAATGTTGGTCTAAATCATTCAAACATCATGAATTCGATCATTATTTGCTTCTTCGTTTTAATTTATGTTTTTGAAGTTAAAATTGATTTTTTGAGATTTTATTTTCGAAAAATGATCGAATCCGAGTCCGGGATTCAAAAATGGTCGAAATGGAGCTCAGATTCTAACAAATAAGTCCCCAAAACCCCTAAAAACGACTTATAAAACTTTCTATTTTTCTTTAGAGCGATCGATATAAAAAACATATTTTGGGACGCGGGGGGGGGGGGGGGGGGGAGGGGGGGAGGGGGAGGGGGTGCCAAAGGGGCGCCGACATTTCGCCCAGACGACATTTCGCCCAGTAAGCAAAAATACGACATTTCGCCCATAAAGACAAAAAACGACATTTCGCCCAGGCGACATTTCGCCCAGACGACATTTCGCCCACTAGCCCAAAATACGACATTTCGCCCATAAAGACAAAAAACGACATTTCGCCCAGGCGACATTTCGCCCAAAAAGCGAAAAAACAAAAAATACGTAATTACGTTGATAAGGTTCATCGACAGCATAGGTAATCACATTTATACTTCTTATATAATTTGTTAGAAAATAAAAAAGAGAGATTCCCGTCACTTTTAGTCATTGCTTGTTTGTTTTATTAGTTATCGCATTTTTTTTTTCTTAACACGTTTACAACAATTCAAATTTTGTTTGATGATCGCCAAATTTATTCTTCTGTCGTGGTATTAAATGGCAGCTAGGCGTGAAAAGCTTGAGCAGCTAAAAAATGTCAAAAAACGGCCCCGAATCCCATCTCTTGAAGAAGACAGCATCCAGGTTGACGAAGAAAGAGCCGCGCAGCAGCAAATGGCGCAGACCTCGACCGAACAACGCGGAGCCACCAGCAATGATGAGAGCGCGGACGAAGAGAATCAGCAGCCCGTGCAATTCCGACATGGAGCCACCATCAGAGGAGCACTTTGTCTTTGGCACCGAGGCTAGATTACCTTGATCCAATTTCAGAATAAAATTTTCTCTATAGATTTCCGCTACATACAGCACAGCGACAAGTGGTTCAGGTGCGAACAGCGTGCAACCTGTCCGGCTACGGCAAAATTGTTGGATGAAGATTGTTTGATTGGATATTTGGGGCGAAATGATCATAACCATGGAGCTGCACCTTCACGTCGAGACGCAGAAATCGGACGTGCACAAATGAAGAAACAAATCAAGGAGAATCCAGCTGCAAAGACGTCACGTTTGCGTGCAGATGTAAGGACTGAAGCGGATGATGAGATGTTCGAATTATTAGGCACAAACGAAGCTTTGGATCGGATGACACAGCGGTAGGAAATCTCATTTTTTGAGTAAGAACGCAACATTTAGGGCCAAAAATAAACTTTTTGGCAATGTCAACCGTGAAAACGTACTGGATATACAGATTCCGCAGCAGCTGTTGGACAAAAACGGCGAGTCAATACTGTTGTATGACAGTCGGAAAACAAGGCCTGGCGAATCAGACGTTGTTCTGGTGTTTAGCCACAGCAGTGTTAGCTTCTAATTTATTACTAAATCTTAGCTTGTTTTTTTTCTTTTAGTTGCTCGATCTCCTCAAGCGCAACCGACGATGGAGCCTAGACGGGACTTTTCGGACGGCTCCGAAACCTTGGAAGCAAGTGTTCATCATTGGCTGTTACATAAACAACCGGCTGACCGTCGCCGTACAAGCATTACTGCCTGGAAAGAAGTCATCCTATTACAAGGAGGTCCTCGAGCAAGTTCGACAGGCGGTCAATCCCGCTCTACCAGCAAAAGGCAACAATCAGCATTTTTTTTATAAATAACAAATCTTTCAGTGATGTTGGACTTTGAAGTCAGCATGCTCAAGTCAATGCGCACAATTTTTCCCGATTGCCAGCGTAGCGGCTGCAACTTCCATTTCGCTCAGTCTTTGTTTAGGAAAGCAAAAAATCTTGGGATTTTTAATCTTTTTGGGGAAGACAACGAAGAAGCGGAAATCAAACGGAAAGCAGTACACAAAACTTTCCGGTTGGTTAGAATTTAATTATTCCAGCCCAATTTTAAATTTCAGATCTGTCCTTTCTTTGGCCCTCATTCCTCCGGAACACGTCCGCCGCGCATTCTCTCTCATCGTCACTGGATCGACAGTCGGGATGCAGAGTTGGCTGTCCTACTTTGCGAGAAACTACATTGGCATCACACAGTTTGAAAATGACCGTGGGGCGGTTGCATTTGACCCCGATGCCGATGTCGGCCGTTTATTTTTGCGCCGCACACTAAGCGGTGCGGGAATTTTGTCATATCCTATACAATTTTTTAGTAATTTGTCAAATTTAGCCAGCAGCGTCGCGCGTGTGTCTTCAACTTCCAACCCACCCGTTTTGTTTGGCCAATTATCGCCTCAGCCATCAACCCCTACGATGTCAGCATCTGAAGACAGCAGCATGCGTCTACTCCGTCGCTGGGAATTGGAGATTGTTCGACCGCCGAGATTTCCCATCGCTTTCTGGAACGTTTTTGATCGGGCTCAAGCAGCACTGGAACGAACAAACAATGGAATGGAAGCGTCGCACATGCAATTTGCCGTAGGAAATTCAAGTTAATTGTGCCGACATTTATTGTAATTTAGCGTGATTTAAACCATCACCCGGCGCTGAGCGATTTTATTGCTGCGCTGATAAAAGACGTGGATAAGCAGCTGGACATCGGACGTGCAGAACGCCTGCAGAAAAGCAGAAGGCGCCCGAAAAAATTCGTTATCAAGGAACAGGATGTTGTACGAATCTTGGATGGAGCGGACTTTGATAATGACTTACTGGACACCCTGCATTTGTTGGGCCTGGTGATGCAAGGCTTCGTGGGGGGCCTACACACTCACGGAAATGATCAGGAAAGTGGTGATGAAACTGATGAAGATTGATCACAAAAATGACTTTTATTTGTTTTGAACTTTAATCATTTCC
Source organism: Globodera pallida (assembly GCA_020449905.1). NCBI lineage: Eukaryota > Metazoa > Nematoda > Chromadorea > Rhabditida > Heteroderidae > Globodera > Globodera pallida. The sequence goes on from JAIXHY010000092.1 coordinate 33,067, forward strand.
AAAGTTTATCCGGTTTTGCCTCACAATTGTGCTCGTTGCCCGATTTTTTAAATTTTTTATTTTTGTTTAATGTTATCATTTGCCAATTACTTCAAATAAAATTTATTATTTAAATAAACAAGTTGCGGTTTCGCTAGTGGGCGAGATGCGTGGGCGAAATGTCGTATTTTTGGTTAGTGGGCGAAATGTCGTATTTTGGGCTAGTGGGCGAAATGTCGCGTGGGCGAAGTGTCGTCTGGGCGAAATGTCGTTTTTTGTCTTTATGGGCGAAATGTCGTATTTTTGCTTACTGGGCGAAATGTCGTCTGGGCGAAATGTCGTCTGGGCGAAATGTCGCCTGGGCGAAATGCCATCCTGCCGTGCCAAAATGTGTGGAGTAAACAGAAAATGAATTGGCAGTTCAAGGGGGGGGGGGGAGGGAATGGGACTGTAAACAATTGTTGTGGGCGGCACTTGCTTTTCCTTTTTATCTCTAACATTTTCTCTTCATTTTGGCATTATCACTCGAAAGCTTTTGTTGGGTAGAGATATTTTTCAAATCAATGAGTTTGCGATCCCTTTCAAAAAATTATAATCGAAAATTACCAAACAATTAGTTTTTCGCTTTTTTCACACAATAACTTTTTAACGGTTAGGTATATGTAGGGCGCGGATTTTTAGTTAAGGAAATCTTAAAATAGTTAATTAAATAATGGCGAAAAAATGCCAAAAATAGTGGTCAAAATCCAGGTTCATAAGCAAAAATAATGATGAAAAAATGTGTGTAAAAAAACAATAATACAATAGATTTGGAACAGCAGATTTGCACGCGTGGTGAAGTGGATTTCAAAAAATGTTGGCATACTGTATTTATACTAGGTACCGGGAACGGGGATACCGGGGACGGACAACCCGGGGATCCCCGGTTTCGGGGATGGGCAAACCGGGGAACGGGGATTCCCGGCCGGGATTGTGACTGCCGTTTGGAAGCCAAAAAGGCGTTGAAAGAATGAGAAGGATTCATTTAAAATGTCGGCGTTTTTAGTGTAAAACGCCCGAACCCTAACCGAATTCGGCATGCCAACCCTAAAAAACAAATGCCGATGATGGCATATTTGTTCGATCAATTTTCAGTTAAATTATTCACCATTTTATTTAAATGGAACAAACAATTGCAACAAAATAAAATGTGCGAATAAATCATTTTTCTGGAGGGGGGGGCATTTTGTCGGGAGGGGCAAAGAGTCCTAATTTTGAGAATTTCGAAGTTCCGATTCACAAATTTCAAATGGTACCCTCGTGTCGGGATCGGGGCTTGAAATTCGAGGTTCGGGTGCAAAATCTGGCCAAAAATGCCTCTAGGTCTAATGATTTGGTTGAATGTAAACACCGGAAGTTAATAATTAAAACATTTTACTGTTTTTAATTTTGATTAAATTTTGAGTGGTTTTAAAAAGGCATTTTCAAGCTGATTCAAAAGCGGCTTAAAGGGGTTATGAAGCTTGAATATTAAGCCAAAAATGGTCAGTCTTTGTCTCCCTCCCTCTTTACCAACCTTTGCCATCCGTGATTACGTCCAGCCCTGATCCCCACCCACAAAATTTGGATTTTCAGCAACAAAAAACAAATGTCGGACAATCCGACAATTGAATGAAATGTGAGTTTTGAGGTCGAAAGCGATCGATTTGATTTTTTGGTAGACGACCATTTTAAACCGCTTTTGGGGGGCTAATTTGAAAAAAAAGTCAATCTTTGGGGGGGTGCATACCCCGACTTGCCCGGCCCCGATTTTCCCGCCCCAAGGGGTCGGGGAGCAACCCAATTTTGAACCTAAATTCTCGGGGTTTTGAAGGTCAATTCTCGAGTCTCGGGGTCAAGTCTCGGTCCAAAACACTGGTAGGAAGTGATCCGAGTGGCGAGCAGGGTGCCTTTAAATAGGACAAAAATGGGAGAGGCAAACCGAGGGTCATTTCTCTCTAGAGATAAGCATGTGTGGCAAGAGGGCCGAAAAGGGAGAGCGAGTTATTTACGAAAATGGCATTAATAAGTATTTCTTATCGGGCGGGAAATATTTTGGAGGTCAAATTTAGGGGAGACAAACATCGTTGGGAAAGTCCAAAGAGCATCCACCTTTCGTATTAAAATCCTCAAAACACACAAAAACCATCATTTTTAAATGTTAGCATAATTGACTTTCAAAAAAACACTAAAAAGATGCTAAAGCATCAAATCTGCGAGCCTTGATTAAACCGGTGCTGAATTCAAACACACCAAAGCAAATTTTACAGAAACCCCAAAAAATACTGTACAAATTCGAAAACGAAATAAATTGAGCCAAAATTCGATTCAATTTTGATGTCATAGCTCAACGAAATGAATTTAAACAAATCGGCGACAGAATCGACAAGAAAACCGGGGAAAGTGTCTGCAAATCAAATAAATATTTTAATTAATTAGAAATTTGAATTCGACGTCCGGGGGCTCAAAATCGACGCTTTTTAAAAATTGGATTCGCCCCAAAAATTTTATTCTTTCTCACCCAAACGCTTTCCGTTTTTTGTGTAAATAATTTGTCGACAAATTGAAAAGAATAAATTCCAAAAAATATTGATAAATTCAAAAACAAAAGAATGGAATGGATAAATGCTTTTAATCGACAGAGAAATAAATAAATGATAAAGCGAAACGTAATTCAAAATTGAAAATAAAATGAATGGATAAAAGGTGTCGCCGCTAACGTTGAGGCGACGAGAGCAAAGACCAAAGGGGAAAGATCGAAAGGGGAGGAGAAGCAAATCGGAGAAGCTTGAAATGTCAATTCGAGGAGAGGGACGAAACGCCTACTTAAACACCATTCACCGCCTTACAAGGCACTTCGGACCATTTCATTCCAGTCAATTGATAAAGCAAATCGATTCTCTCATCGGGACATTTCTCCTCTCAACAGGGAGAAATAACACGCTCTATTCCACTTCATTCGGGTTTACACAGAAATTGGATAAATCGGGTTCCCTGGGGTTCGAATTACCTAGGAAGGTCTAAAACTCTAAGCTAAGTGTAAAGAGTCTCGACAAAGTGGTGCAACGGCCGAATCGCCAAATCCGGGCAAACAAAGGGTTGAAAAAGTCTGAAGAAAGGGAAATAAACTCAGTGAGCAGATGTCTGCCCCGATTAAAATGGCAATCGGCGCCATGGTGGAGGGATTAATACGGCACTTAATGGAGGTTCGACCTATTGTGGAAGCCGACCAACGTACCGAGGAAGGGTTAAACAAAATAAGGGAAGAAAAAGTATTTATAAGTGGAAGTTTGGAACGGATAGAGGGTAAGAATAAAGAATGGGATGATTACATCAGAGGGGTCGGGGAGGAAGCACGTAATGAAGAGAGTGAGGCATACACGCTGTTCCGCCACCAGGATAGGCATTTTTATGAGTGGGTAGAGGACGGACGAGAAATGATAAACCGGATCAATATAAAATTGGCAAACGAAGACAATGAGAGTTTAGCGGAGAGTGTGAGAGTAATAAATTTGGGAATCAAAGAAGAGGAAAAACAAGAGAATAAGGGAATCGATGAAAGAATGGAAGGAGTCAGGGGTATCCGGGCGATGAGAATGAGGGGGAATGAAGGGGTGAACTTCCCAAAAACCCCGTGGCCACACTTCGATGGCGATCCATTATTATGGCCGGGATTTTGGCAACAATTTAGGGCCAATGTAGATGACAAAGACATACCAGATGTCCAAAAATGCTCATATTTATTAATGAGTTTGAAAGGGAAAGCTGAAAGGGCCGTAAAAGGGTATTTAGCAACGGGAGAAAATTACCTACTGATACTGAACACACTTAAGCGCCAATTCGGCGACATAAAAGTGATAAAAGAGAGTTTGCAAAATGAACTATTAAATTTACCTGTGGCAAATGAATCAATCGGGTCACTTCGATCGTGTTTTGAAGAGTTGGAGAGAATATGCCGCCAACTGCAAAATACGGGGTTGCAGGAAGGAGAGGACGGGGAGTTTATGCTAATGACCGTGAAAAATAAATTTCCCAGGGCAGTGGTGTTAGAGATGTTGAAAAAAGAGAGGGAACTAAGAGAGAAATGGAATTTGAGAGAATGGAGAGAGAATTTGAATGAAATAATCACACTGAGAGAAGAAGCGGTTAGATGCACGAGAAGTTTGAGTTTGGGGACCAACCCTTTTGTTCAGCGGAGACCGGAGGGTAATTACAGGAATAATGGGATTAAACCTGGATTTAACAAATATAATGGCGAAGTCCGAAGAGTTTTCAGCATACAAGAAAAGGGAATAAGGGAAAGTAACAATAGGACGGGACCGGTACCAAAGTGCTTTTTGTGTGGTAAAGTGCATTGGGCAGCAAATTGCAGACAAGTGGTAGGGAGAGAAAGCAGACTGAGAATAATAAACGACCAAGGAAGGTGCCATAAATGTTTAAGAAAAGGGCACGCAAAAGATCATTGTTCTGGAAAAGGATGTATGATATGTAATCAGGACCACCATAAGGCTATTTGTCCGAGGGGTCAAAACCACCCCAGAACGGGCGCAAACATGATGGAATTAGGGAACCGAATGCAGACGAGACAGGCAAGGACAAATGCCGAAGTAAGTAAAGGAACGACAATGACAGTCACCGGAATACAGGGTGTCAAAAGAAAGGAGGTGCTATTGATGTCAACCAAAGTAAAAGTGTTTGCTGGTCTCAGTTCTCAAAGAAGCATAAATGCATTGGTATTTTTTGACTGCGGAAGTCAAACCTCATTCATCACCGATGAGTTGATCAAAAAGTTAAGCCCACCCAGAGTAGGGGAAGGGTACTTGGACTTACTAACGGTAAGACAGAGAGAACCAACGAGAATTAACTCGCCAAAATATTTTGTGAAATTGGAGTTAAATAATGGAGCAAAGGAGGGTTTGATCGTCAATAGAATCGATCATGTTACGGGAAATATCACAAGGGTAGACATTAACTCAGGCGAAACTCAACTCCTTGCAGAAAAGCCGGACATTTTGATAGGGATGGGAGAATTTTGGAAATTCTTCAAAAAAGTTTCAACGGTGACTGAAAATTTATTTCAAGTGGACACGACGGTTGGACCAATCATTTGTGGTCAACTCGAGAAAAGTTTGGGGGGGTCACCAATTGATGTATTCACCGCAGTCGCAGTAAAAGAAACACAGGAGGAAGAGGGGTCGAACCAATTCTGGAGTTTGGAGACAATCGGGGTCCGGGATAATCCAGAAGAAAAAGACGACGAAGTCGCGCAGAAAATGTTCAATGAGTCAGTACAAAGGAGGGAGGGCCGGTATGTAGTAAGTTGGCCGTGGCGAAGCCCGAAAGAAGAATTGCCGACAAATTTCGCGCTTGCCTACAGGCGACTGGTGAGTTTATTGGAAAAAGTGAAAATCGCTCCCAATCAATTGAATTCGTTGGATGTGTTGTTCAAAGAGAATATAACTGAGCAAGTCGTGGAAGAATCTGAAATTAAAGGATATGCAGAACATTTTTTACCACACCACTGCGTGTTTGCTCCCGGGAAAAAGCCAAGGGTCGTTTATGATGGGTCAGCCAAAGTAAGAGGGGGAAAATGTCTGAACGACATGCTTTTCAGAGGGCCAATCGAAATGCCACAACTACCAGGGTTAATAATAAGGTCCCGAGTCCCAAGAATAGTACTATGGGGAGACATCCAAAGAGCATTTTGGACTTTGGAACTCAAGGAAGAGGACAGAAATTATGTGAAATTTCTATGGATTCGAGATGTGAAGAAGCCGATAACCCAACAAAACTTGTTGGTACTCAGGTTCAGGAGAGTGCCCTTTGGAGTAATTTCGTCACCTTTTTTATTGGGGGCCACAGTAAAACATCATTTGAAACAAGAAAGGTCTGATCTTGCAGAAGAGGTCGAAAGAAACATATTTGTGGACAATGTATTTGTGGGAAGTAAAAGTGAAAAGGAAGCGATGGAGAAATATGGGTCAATGAAAAAATTATTCACAGAGGCAAGAATGAATTTAAGGGAATTCATATCAAATTCGGAAAGGGTGAATAATCAAATCCCCGAGGTGGATAGATTGGGAAAAGAAAGGCCAAAGGTCATGGGGATCAGATGGGACACCAAATTGGACGAGTATTCGCTGGAATTTCCACAAGTGGAAATTGCCAAAATAACCAGAAGGAAAGTTTTGAAAGATTTAAATTCGATGTTTGATCCTTGCGGATGGGCAGCACCATGCCTTCTCCCAGCAAAACTATTTTTTCAGAGTTTATGGGATTTAGACAGGAAGTGGGATGATAAATTAGACGAAAAACAATGTGTAGAGTGGAACAAAATCACGGAGAGTTGGAAAGCAGTCTCATTTCAACTCGAAAGAAGAATAACTTTGGATAAAATGGAGGAAATACAACTCCATGTGTTTGTTGATGCATCAAAATATGCATACGCGACATGTGTATACCTCAGAATTGAAGGGAAAGAGGTTAAAATTTGCCTCTTATATTCGAGAAGTCGACTCAAACCGAAAAAATTAAACATTTCCATTCCAAGAATGGAGTTACTGGGAGTTTTAATTGGGTCAAGGGCAATCAAATTTGTTGAGGACGAACTGGGAATAGAGGTCAACGAGAAAATTTTGTGGTGTGACTCAAAACCAGTACTCAGTTGGGTCAGATCAAAGGAAGACCAACCGAGATTTGTGATGAATAGGTTAGAGGAAATAAGAAAAAAAACGGGGCTGGAGTTGAGATACATACCAACAGAGGATAATCCAGCAGACGTGGCGAGCAGAGGGTGCACACCAGAAGAGTTGAAAACCCACAAATTATGGTGGACAGGTCCAAGGTGGTTGAAAGACTCAAGAAGCAGTTGGCCAGACGAAATGAGTTACAAAATAACTCAACAACCAGAGGAGAGTAGGGAACCGGAAATCACAGGGGTAGTAAATACGGAGGAACTCCAAAAGGAGTGGATAGAGTTTGAAAAATATAAAGAATGGGACAAATTGGTTAAAATAATGGCTAGAATAATGAAAAGCGCACAAATATGGATGAGAAAAATTAAGAGAGAACCAGAAAGGGATATAAGAAAAATCTCAAATGGAAAAAATATCACTCCAAACGACTTTGAACTTGCCGAAAAGCTCACATGGAGAATTGGTCAAATCAGATGGGAATGTTATGCAAAGAAAAATAATCAAATCAAATGGGAAAAGGACGAGGACGGGTTGATAAGATTAAAAACGAGAATTGGGAAAAGTGATACCCCCAAATTATTCCACGCGCCAATTGCATTTCCAAAGGGAGCCCCGATTTTAGCGATTCTCATATATAAAGCTCATGAAAAGGTAATGCATGAAAGGGTTGATGCGACTCTAAACAATTTTTTAGGAGAATTTTGGGCCCCAGGAGTGAGAAATTTGGTGAAAAAAGTCTTAAAACAATGTGTTAATTGTCGAAAAAACCGCGGGCCACCATATGCTCTACCGGAAATGTCTTCCCACCCGGAAGAAAGGGTCAAACGCTCTCTTCCATTTGAGTACACCGCATTAGATTATTTAGGTCCATCAATCATTAAAGAGACAAAAAATGGAGGAAAAACGGGGAAATATTGGATTGTGCTTATAACATGTCTGACTACGAGAGGAGTGTATTTAGAACCAGTGTTCGACCTAACGGCGGAGTCCTTCTTACATGTTTTGAGACGCTTTGCAAGTCGACGAGGAAAACCCAAATGCATAATATCGGACAACGCCCAAACATTCAAATTAGCGGCGAAAGTAGGGGAGATGTACGACGCAAAAGAAAAATTCGGGAAAGGAGACCGGAAGTTAGAAGAATATCTGACTAAGGGAAAAATTGGGTGGAAATTTATACCGGCACTGTCGCCATGGGAAAACGGGTGCGCAGAACGACTTGTAAAAATATGCAAAGATGCATTTAAATCAGCATTGGGTCGAATTATTTTGACACCAGAAGAATTACGAACATTTACCGCCGAAGTGGAATCGATTCTGAATTCTCGACCCATTACACACGTTTCGACAGAACCGGATGGAGAAAGAGCGTTAAGGCCGATAGACTTTATCAATCCGGGAGCAGAACTCGGGATTCCAGTGCCAGACACCGGGGAAGACGACAATGACAAAGACTACAGAATGGGTCAAATTTCCTTAGAAGAGAAATTAAAAGAAAGGTGGAAACGAACAAATAAAGTCCTGAATATCTTTTGGGAACGATGGAATCGGGAATATTTAATAATACTTCGGAACAGAAATCAATGGGCACATAAGGGCCCAAGATCTAAAGAATCGGGGGAACCAAGAATTGGGGAAGTTGTGATGGTTGAAGAAGAGCTCAGGCCAAGAAATGTTTGGCCGATGGGAAGGATTATAAAATTAAATGGCAATCCGGGAGCCATCAGAAGTGTGAAAGTCAAAATGCTTTCGGGAAGAATAGTGGACAGACCAGTGAATAAACTCTACCCACTGGAAGTGAGCCAAATGGGATCAATAGAAAATAAAGGAAAGGAAAAAATTGAAAAAAAGGGAGTCGAGCAGGAAAAGGAAATCGATGGGCAAAGGGAAGAAAACCAACACCCGATGATGACAAGAGCGCGAACTCGAGCTCAAAAAGGTATAATAAGTTTGGTTAACCTAATACTTATCGGGATGTTTATGAATTTTGTGAACTGCAGTGAAAGGGAAAACTTTGGAAAATTAAAAGCTTGTGTGGATTGTGAAATAAAATGTGACCCCTTGGGAATAATAATGAAAACGCCAGACCGAATGCAAAAGATGGAAATCTGCTGCATGGGAAGCTGCTTCACACACCGCTTCGCCGGCAGACTCCAATTTCAGCTACCAAAAGAAAATTTGGTAGTAGGCCACGACTGTATTATCACCTATTCGTCGCGGAGAAAAACACGGTACCAAAACAAAATAATTTGTCCGCCAGTAGGAAAGTGCGAATTAATCGATATACTGAGTTGGGACATGATTTTAAACCCAGAATGTTGGACAAAATGGACGGGTATAATATATGGATCAATAATTTCGGGGAGTCTGATTGCAATAATCTGCGTTTTTTCGTGCTTAAAGTCGTTTGGGAAGATAATTCAGTGTATTGCGTCATGCATTTGGCTACCGATTAAGCTTTGCAAAGTAATTTATGGCAAAAGAAAAACGCCGAGGCACGAAGAAATAGAGTTAAAACTATTGGACGAGAGACAAGAAAAGTCATCACCGGAAAAAGAGTGGCAAAAAAGGAAAAGAAACAGGAGATTGGAAAAATTGAGTTTGGGCACACGAGTAAACAGTTTAATACTTAGTCTGATAATTTTGCTGCAAATGGGAAAAGTACATTCAGGGGCTGAAGTAGCCGTAATACAGGCAACTTCAGAAGATTGCATTCACGAATCAAATGGGACAGTTTGTCACATCAGAGGAGCAGCCCAAGTCACAATTTTGCCAGCCGGGCAAGAAATTTCATTGGCATTAAAAAACAAAAATGGGCAGACGACAGGGTCCTTAACTTTACGGATGAAAGCGCTCACATTACATTGCAATCAAGAAATAATCGCCTGGTTGAGGTCATACAAAACAAAAGTTAAATCAGCAAGAAGGTGTCCAACAATGGGGACGTGCAAAAAAGGAAGATGCGCAAACATTAGACCAAGCGAAAAGGTCAAAGAACTTGAAGGGTTCTGGGATTATCCGAGCAAATCATATTGTATGGAAGGGGAGTCAATTTGGGGGTCCAAATGTGGTTTACCATCGGTTGGGATCAATGAATGCTTCTTTTATAAAGTTATAGCGGTACCGGTCACTCACACTTTGTGGAAACAGATAAGATGCACAGGTTGGGACTACGAAATAAAAACAGAAGTTGTGCTAAAAAGAGGAAATGAGTCCGAAAAAACCGAATTAATTTTATACCCGGGAATAACAGAAAACTGGGGAGAAGTGTCACTTACGCCTACGGCAATAACACCTCCAATTGCTCCAGTTTTAGATGATTATTTCATCACCTCAGACAAAGAAACGATTTTTGCGGGAAAAGAAGTAAAAACCCAATTAAAATGCAAAGACGAGAAAAGGGCAGCAAAATTTGAATGTGAATTGGGAACAGAAGCGTGCAAAGAATGTTGGATTAACGGGACAGGGCACGAAGAAGAGTTGATCAATTGTGAATGTGCCGATTTCATACCAGATAAGCTCGAGCCCAAGTTGCCATTCACGACGGACAAGTTGAACATGAGGGTCGAAAAGGGAAGGATATTGAGTGAAACAAAATATACCCCAGTCGAATTACTGATAAGAATAGAAAATTTAAAAATTGTGGCCGAAATTGAGGGAAATGTGTGTAGGGCAAAAATGCTGGGAAAACTAAAAGGATGTTACGACTGCGCTACCGGAGGTCAACTAAACTATACCTGCTGGACAGACTGGGGCGATGCCATAGCCGAAATTCATTGCCCAAACAATTTGATATTTCTGGCGAAGTGTAGAAAGGAAGGAGAGAACCAAGTGGATATTTTACCTTTCGACAAATCGAGAATTGACACAATATGCGAAGTGATTTGTCCGGGGGGGAAATCAAAACTCAAAATTGAAGGTGATCTGATGTACATCCCGATAAAAGAAAGAGAATACAAGACGAGATATTCAGAAGAGTTAGTAACAGAAGAGGGATTTGGGTTAAAATTCGAAGATTTATGGGAAATCGATTGGAAAAATCTGTTTAATCCGTTTCGAGAATGGCAAAACATAGCAATCACCAGCGGTACAATATTTTTGTTATTTTGTGTCATATACTTTTTTTGGCGACTCACACCATTTTTTATGGGGTATAGATTTATTCTCGGAATAGTGATTTTGGAGAGGATGACACACGAGTCAGCAATGGCGGCGGGAGGGATGCTACCGATGAATAGTAGCATAGAGATGGAGGCAAAAGGTCGGGACCGATATGGAGATGTAAAAGAAGGGTCCTTCTCACACAAACAATTCATTCCAAATTTAAAAATGTCCGAAACAAAGAGACTGATCAATTTCGCCTCGGAAGTATTAAATTGTGGCCAAAGGGAGGTCGGAACCCCCTTACAATTCGCTTCGAACCAACGACGTTTGGAAAGAGCGATCAACAACACGCTTAACAGGGGATCGACACTACGATACGAACTCGACGACAAGCAGTTCGAACAACTCAACGGAAACAAACCCGTGGTGGTTGAAGACCGTCCCTTTTGGGGAGTGAGACCGACCGTGTCACATCGACGATTTGCCCTACAAGTCTTGAGACTCCGAAGAGTTCCGGGGAGCTGTTTAGGCCCGATGGTGATGACGGGAAACCGGTTTTACCCTTTGGGGGGACTCGAGTTTACGAATTATCGGGATGAATATGATGATTTTGGGGACTTTCAGAAATGGGTAACAGAATGGGAGGGCCAGGCCCAATTGAATGCGTATGAGGTTATGGAAGGGTCGAATCAAAGTGTAGATTTCGAAGTAGAGATGGGTCAGACAAAATTGAGTGCCACGTGTTCAGAAAGCGGAAAGGGATATGAGTTCAGCGGGAAAATTGGTCCCTCGAGTCAAATTTCAATCAAAGTGAAGGGAAAAGGTACATTTAAGGGGTGCCTCACGCTTTTGGGCATTTTTTGGATGGCCGCCAACATGGCACAAGCCATGAACCAACCAAGGGTGAAAGCCGGCAATGTCAGTTCGGAGGAAGAATTTGATTTCGAACTCCAACAGTGGGAGAGTGAACTGAGCGGGGACTTGATCAACAACCCAGAACGGGTTGAAAACATGGGAGAAGTCCAAGGGCAGGGGGAGACACTCGAGAATGGAACCGGAAATGTTCCAGGCCAAGGGGTTGGAGCAGTACCCCAGGGACAAGGTTTGATCGGTTCAACAACGGGTCCGGAGACGTCCGTTCGCACCTGTGATTCAGGGATAGTGGTGAGGGCCGTGGCGAACCAGCTGAGCGGGACGACAATGGGTTTCCGACTGGATGCAAACAGCTGGGCAGAAGTCCATAAAAGCATACCTCCCCCCACCATCCTTTTTCCCGGTCCCCAGGGCATGCGGACTGCAGTGGTCATCCCATTGGAGCAAAGACCGTCAACGTCCACGGCAGTGATACGGGAAGATGGACCTTCGAGTTCGGGAATGGGAGACGAACAGCACGCAGGAGGAGAACGGGCGCGGTGGGATGGTCGCACACGGCATCCGCAGGGACGGCAGAACATGAGAGGCGAGTCGGCTTGGCCATACGAACGGCCCGAACGCTATGTGGCACGACTTCGTCCCGTTCGCAACCGCCAGCCCGAGCAGCAGCGAGAAGAGGCGACGGGAGCCCCGACAAATCCACCCCGACTCCGAATGCCCCAAGGCGCCCCCCCCTTACAAATTCCAGCCGCCATGCGCAGGCAGTTCATTCGCCGATTGAGCCAAGAGAGAGAACACGCTTACGGATTCGCCCTCCACATTGCGCGATGGAATCCCGCATTGTCGCTCGCACTGCTCAGTCTGGAGATGTTCTATTCATCTCTTCTTGCTCAAGCACTCGACGAAGGCGATGGCAGCAACTTCGGCGCCGGGGAGTGTCGCCGCTAACGTTGAGGCGACGAGAGCAAAGACCAAAGGGGAAAGATCGAAAGGGGAGGAGAAGCAAATCGGAGAAGCTTGAAATGTCAATTCGAGGAGAGGGACGAAACGCCTACTTAAACACCATTCACCGCCTTACAAGGCACTTCGGACCATTTCATTCCAGTCAATTGATAAAGCAAATCGATTCTCTCATCGGGACATTTCTCCTCTCAACAGGGAGAAATAACACGCTCTATTCCACTTCATTCGGGTTTACACAGAAATTGGATAAATCGGGTTCCCTGGGGTTCGAATTACCTAGGAAGGTCTAAAACTCTAAGCTAAGTGTAAAGAGTCTCGACAAAAGGCTTTGATCGACAAAAATAAAAAATAAAGTGAAAACAAAACGATTGTCCAACTTTTAAATAAAATCCATCGACCGTGTATCTTCAAAAGAAAAAAGAGGGCTTCCTCAACAGAATTTGTAGTAAATACTAGTGCTGCACGAGACCCAAAATTTACCGAGACTCGAGAGTCGAGACCGAGACCGAGAAATGACACCGAGACTCGAGACCGAGACCGAGAAAATGACCCCGAGACTCGAGACCGAGACCGAGACCCAAAAAACCCGAGAAATTTCTCGAGTCGAGACTCGAGAACCGAGAATTTCGAATTTTTTTTGAAATTCACTAAAAAAAGTTTGATTTTAAGTTCCACAAATTTTCATGTCGATTTTTAAGGGTGCATTTTCCGTTTTTACTGCTATTTCGTTAAGGAATTTTCAAAATACGGTTTTTTTACAAACACTTTTAGGGGGGGGGGGGGTGGTGGGGTCGGCGGTGCCGATAGGCGCCGCCGGAGAAAATTTTGAATTTTTCACTCAATTTGTTAAGAAATTTGCAACCAAAATTTTAAAAATGCGGTATTTTTTGAAGCTTTTTAGGAATAGGAGGGGTCCGCCCGGTGGTGCCGAAAAGCGCCGCCGGGGAAAAAAAGAGTTTAGTGATGAATTCAGTTAGGAAAATGTGCCTAAATGATCACTAGTGGTTGATTGCATCCTTTTTTTAGAACGTAAATTGAATTGGCGAAATAACCCAACTAAAATTTGCAAAAAAAAAACAGACCATTTCATAAGGTTTTCTGAGTGATTTTTTTTTGGTTTTGACTAACAAATAAGAATCAATAAAAAAGAACAACTCATTAAATAAAAAAATAAAATCCGTTCGCAGTAGGGGAGAATAGAACCTACGATAAATAAACTATGAGACAGAGTTCAACCAATGAGCCAACGACTGTCGCACTGTACCGTGCAAAAGATATTAAATGAACGATTTCTAATGGTTTATCGATTTTTCAGGCTCAGTTCTGTAATGAATTCTCACCAAAAATGCCATCTTTACCAGTGCAAAAAAGTCTCGATTTTCGAGACCAAGTACCCGAGACTCGAGACCGAGACCGAGACCCAAAAAACCCGAGAAATTTCTCGAGTCGAGACTCGAGACCGAGACTCTCGTGCAGTACTAGTAAATACCCTAAATAGAATGTCACTTTATTAAAACTTAACAAAAGGCATACAAGCAAAATAAAGGCATTTTAATCTTATTTTATTGGATTTTTAATATAAATTTTGATCCAATATTCAAAAGAAAAAATTTTAAAGAGAATTCTTTAATTAATATTTAAATTCAGCCCCCCTCCCCCCCAACAACGAAAAATATTGGCAATTCAAAAACAAAATAAATTGAAAAAATGCTTTAATCGACTCTTCGACAACAAAACCATAAATCCCCTCATTTTTCAATTTCTAAATCTCATCTTATGTGACCCAAAAAAAAATTTTGTTCCTGGGGGTTTCCAGTGCCGTAGAATCCATGACCTCCATTTCGGCTCATTCCGAACCCCGAACCCGAATTCGAATAAATTCTCCAAAATTCCAAAATTTTTATTTTTCCGCATAATCGTAATTATTCGATGTGACATATTTGCTGTTGCTCTTTCAACATTTGTACACCAATTTGCATGTGTTCTCCCGATTGATAACAGGCATAAATGACCTTAAATTCCCGAGTTTAAAATGTGAGGGAAATCACTGGAAATGGGGATGGGGGGGATGGCGGTTTTCTGATAAGGGAGGGAAACATGAAATGACCGGGAAGGAGGTGGAAATACCATTGCTCATTTCCCGCAAATATGGTCATGAATTATGATGCCCTTATTGCCCAAGTCCCCGATGAAGATTCGGCTATTGCTTTCTTTCAAAAACGAGGGAAAAATAAAAATTATTCGAATTCGGGTTCGGGGTTCGGAATGAGCCGAAATGGAGGTCAGATTTGGATTCTTCGGCACTGGAAACCCCCCGAAAAAAAAACGTCTTAAAAACAAATTATTATTTTTTGGGTCAACAAATGCGCCAAATCTAACCAGAGATAAAAAAAGCCGCCTTTTATAAGCACGTAGCGAAATAAAAATAGGTTGTCGTTGACTTCCATCTGAATGAAAATTTAAATTAAAAATAGAAATTAAAATAAAAAACATTTTCATTTTACGCGCGTGAAATCGTCGCTAAAAATTGTTTCAAAATTCCAATCAAACCCAATTTCCATACTTCAGCTGACAAAAAAATTTTTGAGAATAAAAAGCATAAGGGGACCCTTCTGTTTTGCAAAATTTTTAGTTTTTAGACCAATTTCTTAACAAATTCCATCAAAACCCATAAAAATTGACACATAAATCAGGGCTGCCATATCTGCTGCTTTAGCAGCTTTTTGTAGTTTTTGGAAAGGCCAATGCTGCTTTTTTTTTTGAAGGCTGCTTATTGTGGGTTGTCAGGAACTGTGTGAACTTTTTGTCAATTTCTTGTGGTTTTTTGGAAAATTAAAGCAAAACTTTTTTTAAAAAACCCGGCATTTTTCAATTAATGGAAATTTAAAAAAAGGCTGATGAGTTTGATGACACAAAATAATGATGGGAAAAGTTAATTCAATGAAGCTTCCCACCCGGCCGAGAACACGACCAGGTTTAAACAACACAAATACAATCAAATCAGAGTTTTTGATTTGATTCAAGGGTTGGCCTTAAACATGGAAAGCCATATAATTAAATTGAAGCCAAATAATGAAAAGGAATTTATTTATTTATTGCGGTCTGCGTGAAGATGGAAAAGTATAGGCACAACAAAAAAGTAAATGAATGCTTTGCGTTTCAAAAGAATTCAAATAAAAAATAATCTTTTTCCCATTGATTAAATGGGATTTTCTTTTTTTATGTGTCAACATTTTGCCCCATATTTACAAAGAAATTTGAATTTCTCAGTGTTTGTATCAGGGCTGGACGTGCCATTACGCAAAAAATAATCCGTCACCGTCAAACGTTATGACGGGACGCTTCCAAAAATGCGTCTTGTCATGACGGACCCCACAAAATGCCCGTCATGAATAAGGAATCCGTTATTTAAAAAATTTAAATTTCTCACTTTTGAAACAACGGCAGTCTTTTAATAAATAATTTTAAAAATATATTAATTTACAAGTAGTAAAATATTTTTGAGCAGTGGTGGTGTTGAAGTTAAAAATGTAATTGGACTTAATATAGGACTTCGGAAACGAAATCACGGTCCCGTAGTCCTTACATTATCGTTCATTACAAAGTTCTTAAATTCGCAAATAACCGAGCCGGGATTTTTTGAAAAATCCCGAATCAGGATCAGGATTTTTAAAATGACGGGAACAGGATTTTTCAAAATTTTTGAATTTTTTTTTTGTAAAATTGACCAACCCTCTGGAATTTTTCAAATGTAATACTCTTTGGCGATAATATTTTCATACTTTTTACAATTTTTTCCAAGTTTGATTGGCCAAATTTAAGCAGAATTTGTATTACACTCTAGGAGGGGGTTGAAAAATAATTACCCATGAGTAATTAAAACAGTATATACGGTAAGAGCTAACAAAGATTAAGCCGGTTGATCAAAATTTTGGGCAAACTGTTACTTCGAAATCCGTGCGTATAAATGATTAGTAGGGCCCGGATTTTCATGTTATCGAATTTTCCAAAAATTGATTATTTTTTTGGTATTTATTAAATTTTTCCAAAACATGTAAAAAAAAATTATGTTTATTAATAAACGATTGACGAATTTTGAATATTTTCACGGAAAATTGACTGAATTTGGTCAGTTTTAGCGCTTTTTTTAGTTCATATTTTGGCACTTTTTGGTGTTGTTGGTCCATATTTTGGGGGTTTTAGTCCATTAAGTCCATTTTTCGCGTTTTTAGTCCATATAAATCCGGGCCCTAATGATTAGTGACAATGTATAATCCGAATTAAATGTTAGTAAAACCATTAAAAATTTAAATTTTTTCATTAAAGCGATACAAAATCATTTAATTGTTGTTATGGCGAATGTGCAAACACAACGACGTCGGCGTCTACCGTTGGAATTGAAGTGTGAGGTGTGCCGTTTTTAAATGCCACCATACCCAATCCAAAAATCTTTTTTTTTCATAAAATTTATTAATTTAAATATTGTCCGATTTCAGGTAATTTCCGCGTTGCCATTTCAGCATGGACGCCGAATACTTTTGCTGAGCCAGTCAATCGCCAAAAATTGTATTGGGCTCGTCCGAAAACAAAAGGCACAGTTTGAGGTCCAAATTTTTAGAAAAATTTTGACCAAAAGGGCCCCCCTCCCTATGGTTTTGTATAGAAATGATGTCGCCCCCGTTAAAGAAATGGCAACATTTTCCTTTTCCTTAAACAGAATCAGTGGGATTCCACGGCATGTCACGACCGCCTCGCGCTCATTGGGCCCGATCGATTAATTGTCCAACGTAATGGAAAGGATAATTGGGGTAAACATTATTTTCTGTTAAAGTGATTTGATTGTTTATGTAAAGAGTTTAGACAATTTTTGAATTAACTCAATTTTCAGGGTGGAGCGGTTCTGTGATCGCTGAAAAGCCAATACAGAAAACTCCGTACTTCGAAGTGAAAATCTTAGAGAAAAGAGGGTAATTTATAAATATTGTAAAACACTAAAATATTCTTTTTATTTAGCAATATTTTCATTGGACTTGCGACCAAACAAATGCAATTGGACTATTATTGGGTTGGATATCACAAAGGCACTTACGGATACTCAAGCGATGGCATTCTTTTGGGTCACGAAGTCGAGGGATGTTTCCATGCCGCCAATGGACGTCCTCTCATCTTTGGCCCTGAGTTTGGCATTGGCGACGTCGTCGGCTGCGGCGTCAATTTGGAAACTCGCCAAATGATTTACACAAAAAATGGACATCGTTTGGGTGAGAAAGAATAAACATTTTGGGGCCAATTCAATTAAAAAAAAAGCCATTTTTTGGTTGCGGTCGGGCCGAATCTGACTTTTCCTCCCGTTCAACCAATTCAGAAGGCCCCGGGCGTCAAATTCAAAATTTATAAACCGATTTTAATATTTATTTGTTTTTGCAGACACTGCCAATTTTTTTGTCGATTCTGCCGCCGATTTGTTTCCGTGCGTTTCGTTGGGCATGCCTGGCACCAAAATCGAAGCGAATTTTGGCCCCAATTTCAAATTCAACCGGATGAGACTTAAATAACGAGGGGAATTGTGGTTTTGTTGTTGTTGTTACGGTCGTTTTATCATTTATTTGTTTCCTTTGTCCATTAAAGCATTTTACCCCAATTCATTTTGTTTTCGGATTTGTCAATATTTTTTGGGATTTTCTGTGAATTCAACTTCTTTCGCGGTCAGCGTCCGCTTGGCATATCTTTGCGTTGGCTGCAAATCGTACCCATGCTTTGTTTACCCTTTTGGAGCTGAAACAACAACAGAACTTACCGTGGATACTCTTGTAATCCCGCCCTCTCTGAATCCCGCAGGTGGGATTACAAGAGTATACACGGTAAGCCTGCCAAGTGGCTACCATAGTCAGATGACCAATGCCAATGTTGGGTACGGTAGACGTTGAGCAGTTCAAAGATTGAAAAAATATTTTTCTTTTTAGATTTTCAACCCGTACAATAAATTAATAGAGGCTTTAAAATGTGTAAAAAGCCGTTTCTGAGTATGTACAAAAGCTTTGCTAATTTTTGATCAATTTTGTGATTAATTGATCAGTCAGTCAGTGGTGAAAAGGGTATTTCTACACTATATGGGAATGGTTCTGATCCGAACAACTCATATACCAATCGACTCCTTTCATCGAGCTGAGCACGAATCTGCAAAAAAAATTTTCCGCGGAACCATTTTGAAGAAAGTTATGGGCCCTCAAACTTGGCTAAACCAAGGGGCCTGATCAACCCGGCGGGCCCTCTTTAGGGAAGTAAATGAGTCTTTAAGGGTCTGAATCCACAAATTCCCCCAATGGACGAAACGGCTGTTTCCCAAGAGTCTATCGCCAGCACCTCTACTGGGCATGGCGTTTACTTTATTCTCTTTCTAAATTTATTCAATAGAAAGGTGAAGACGACCAGGGAGGGATGTGCTCTGCTGGTCACCTTTTTAAAAACCAGAAAACCGAATTATGGTGCCCAAAACGACCAGAAACTCTTTTTTTTTAATTTGAATTGTTGACTGAATTTGTTAAGAGATTTGCAACAAAATTTTAAACGGTATTTTTTGAAGCTTTTTAGGAATGGGGCGGGGGAGGTGGGCGGGGGTCCAGTGCACCACCGGAAATTATTTAAGTAACGATTTTTTGTTAAGAAAATTGGACAGGATTTTCTGAGAAGTTATGAAAAATCTGACATTTTTATTTAACAAAACATGTTATATTTCCGCTGAGCAACAGTGGGAAAGCATTTTGCAGAGGCATGAAAATATAATTTCGGAAGTATTTGTTTCGAAAAATTTTTTTTTTAAATTAATCCGTACTCCAACACCAATCACGGATCAAAATCACGAATTATTTCGTACGTGAGCCGTAATCCTTGATTGCGTCCAGCCTTGTCCCCGATCCCCACATGGCCAACCCCCCCGACTTTCCCGCCATTTAAAGCTTTAGCTTAACGATAGCTTCAACTTTACTTATCTTTTAAATGATTTTTAAAATGTCTGAATTATTCGTCAATTCTGTCACGGATTTGTCCATATTCGATCCTCGCGACAAAATTGAAGCAAAATGGACCGGACTTTAAATACAAATTGCGATGAGAAAGCGCGGCCATTGAAAAAGGCTTAAATATTTATTTTTTCTGTTTAAGGATACGGTCGATGGATTTTATTTATCATGAACCCAAAACTTCGCTTTTTCTTTATCAATCAAAAAAACAATTCCTCAATTCGGGTTGTTTTCCATTTTTGGCTTAAACAATAACTTTTAAAAGCATAGAAAATGGCATCTTGTTTGTTTGGTTTAGTTGGTAAGTTAAAGACTCAAAATTGCTGGCATTTTTAGCATTTCCAAAATTAACCGATTAATTCATTAGCCGATTTCCAAAATTAACGGTAACATATGTTTCATTTTTCGTTATTTTATGCGGCATTAATTTGCAAATGTGATTATTCCCTAATAACATTTATAAGCTCTTTTGAAATTTTATAGGATTTGTTCAGAAATTTATTTTATGCAAAATAACGATATTTAAATTAGTCTAAACTAGGGTGGCACGGGGCCGGTTCCGGGACGGGATTTCCCGGTTTTTTCAAGTCCCGGCAAGGTCAGGACGGGACTTTTTGAAAACTGAAAGTCCCGGTCCCGGTTTTTCCGGGGCCAACCGGGACTAAATTTACACCCCTAAAAATGGCATCATCGAGTGACAATTTCAATCTTTTTTACAAGTTTCCCAAACCAAGTAGGTGGTCAAGTGGTTTGTCTTCTCGGTAATTGTTATGGTGAGTGAATGTTGGGTTCGAACCCGCTTGAGTGCAATGCAAACTTATGTATCGTTTTTCCTCTACTCACACATTTTTGTCCCCATTAATAAAAATTTTTAAATAAATTTTAAATATTTTTAATTAAAATGAGCGCAAAAAGATTTAAGAAATAATTCATCACTAGGGCCCGGATTTTTAGGTGCTAAAAACCCTAAAATAGGTACTAGAAAGTGCCAAAATGAAGGAGTAAAAGTTGGCCAAAAATTTATTTATGACAACATTTGTTTAATTTTCCTAAAAGAAATAACATCCATTCATATTTATAGCTAACATTTTCGAAACTGTTCAAATTTATTAAAATTTCGTTTACAGAAATGCATAGCAGGGGCGTTTAGGAAAAAATAGGTAAAAACCAAAAATCCGGTCCCTATTTATCACATATTACTGAATTTTTGCTTTTTTAATTTTTTTAATAAAAATTGCCACTTTTTGTAAAAATTTCCCCGACGGCGCCTGTCGACACTGTCAAGCCTAACCCATTCCTAAAAAGCCAAATAATTATTACGCCGGCGCTTCTTTTCGTCAAGCTTTGGCCCAATGGTTGCTCACTCCCCGCGGGGATGGTCTGCCGAAGATGTCTCGTTGTAAAAATTTTTTTAAAATTCAAAACTATCTTCTTCCTCATTGCCTTCAACTTTAATTGCATTATCCACTCGGACCATTTTTTTGGGCCGGGATCTCGACCGAGATTGAGACGGCAGCGCCGAAAGGGCAGCGCCAAAAAGTCCACTACTCGTTAAAATACCGGAACTTTTTTCAATTTAGCAACTTTCCAAAAACACTAAAATAAATTACCCTTAAAACAAAATTTCAGTCCTTGGGTGCCTATTTTGGCGTTTTTTGCTGTTTTTAGTGCCTACTTCGAGGAGCTGTATCTCGGCTCAGAAAAAGTTTTTGAATATTTGCAAAATGACAACAGCACATCAAATCAGACAAATATGTAACCAAAAACGAATTGTATAAATGTTAAATGAAATCCAATCGACCGTACATCTCTTTCCAAAGAAAAAAGAGGCTTCCTCCTCATCAGAATTTAAATTTGAACGCCGGTCCAAAGGTTTGTTTTAATTTTGGTGCCAGGCTTGGCCAACGAAACGCATGGAAACAAATCGGTAGAAGCGACAAACAAATTAGCGGTGGCTGTAAACAAAAATACATATTAGAGTCAGTTCCACCTCTTTTTTAAGCCTAATGTTCACGAAGTAATTTTTTTGGCCTTTGGCTAATCGGTCAGCTTTTGCTTGCTAATAGCTTCTACTCAGTGGTTGCTTTCGAATGATACCAAAAATACTTGATTTGGGTTACTAAAAAAAAGTTACCCCCTCCTTTTTCGTGCATTTTTTTGAACTATTTGTGCAATAAAATTTTTTTTTGAACTTTCGAATTCTCCGGAGGCTTCCGAATTGGTTGAACGGGAGGGCTTCAGATTCGCCCCCGTAACCACCGCTTTTTTAAAAAATGATTTGCCCCTAAAATTCTTTTTCTTTCTCACCCAAATGCTTTACGTTTTTTGTGTAAATTATTTGGCAAGTTGCCAAATTGAGGCCACAGCCGACGACGTCGCCGACGCCAAACGAAGGCTTTCCTTTGATGACAGGACGTCCATTGGCGCCGTGGTCACATCCCTCGACTTCGTGACCCCAAAATATGCCCAAGCTGTCGTATGCGTAAGTGCCTTCATCAAGTCCAACCGGGTAGTTCAATGGCATTTGTTTTGTTGCAAGTCCAATCAAAATATTGCTAAATATAATAATAAAATATTTTAAAGCACAGCAAATGTTTTATAATATTTATAAATTACCCTTTTTTCTCTAAGATTTGCACTTCGAAGTAAGGATTCTTCGACTTTGGCTTTTCAGCGATCACAGAGCTCCATCCTGAATATACTTCAAAAATTGTCCAACTCTTTTTACATAAACAATCAAATCACTTTAACAGAAAAAAAATGGTTACCATTTTTCTTTCCATTACGTTGGACAACCAATCGGTCGGGCTCAGAGAGCGCGAGTTTGTAGTGACATGCCGTGGGATCCCATCGATTTTGAGGGATTAACCCTAAGGAAATATAAATTTCATTTTTTTAAATATTTAAAGATAATTAAACTAATGCCTGCAGAGAATTTCCGAACTCTAAACAAATTATTCCGAAATTACCAATTTCTCTCAACACGGCAAATGTCTTCCGCAAGTAGACGATGTTCAGCTTCTGTTGTTCCAGCTCAACGCGAAGTGCCTTCTGAACAAATGGTAAGAATAAAGAAAAAATGATAAAACGACAACAAAACCCATAAATCCCCTCATTTTCAGTTTCTAACTCACATCGGTAATGTTGATTTGGAAATTGGGGCCAAAATTCGCTTCAATTTTGGTGCCAGGCCCGATCAACGAAATGCACGGAAATAAATTGGCGGCAGAATTTACAAATAAATTGGCGCTGTCTGCAAAAACAAATAAATATTTATGAGTCGGCGGCACCAGGGCTGGACGTGATCAACGTACAAATCACGGATTATTTCAAAAAATCCAAATCGGTGATCACGGACCCCTAAAAAGGCCGTGATTGGCGTAATCCGTGATTAGGTCCAGCCCAGCCCTGGTCGGCACCCTTTTTTAGCCTGTAAAAAGTTGGGCGGAAATAATTTCAAAACCCTCCCTCAACACTTCAATTATGTCCACAAATTCCTTTGGCGATGATGCTTTTTACCTCCCCCCCTTTTCGTGCATTTTTAAACGATTTGTGCAATAAAAAAGCTTTTCCAAAAATTTGGAACTTTCGAATTCGCGTCCGAGCGCCCGAATTGGTTGAACGGAAGGGAGGTCAAATTCGCCTTCGTAACCAAGAAAAGGCTTTTTAAAAATTGAATTGGCCCCAAAATTCTTTTTCTTTCTCACCCAAACGCTGTCCGTTTTTTGTGTAAATAATTTGGCCATTTTTTAAATTGACGCCGCAGCCGACGACGTCGCCGACGCCAAATTTGGGCTTTCCAACAATGAAAGGACGTCCATTGGCGGCGTGGCGACATCCCTCGACTTTGTGACCCCAAAAATCGCCCAAGCTGTCGTATGAGAAAGTGCCTTCGTGCGGTCCAACCGGGTAAATCAATGGCACTTGTTTTGTCGCAAGTCCAATCAAAATATAGCTAAATATAATAATCAAATATTTTAAAGCACAGAAAATGTTTTATAATATTTATAAATTACCCTTTTTTCTCTAAGATTTTCACTTCGAAGTACGGCGTTTTCAACATTGGCTTTTCAGCGCGGACAGAGCTCCACCACCCTGAAAATTGAGTTAATTCAAAAATTATCTGAGTCTTTACATAAAAAAATCAAATCATTTTAAAAGAAAATAATATTTTACCGAAATTAGCCTCCCCATTACGTTGGACAATTAATCGATCAGGCCCAGTGAGCGCGAGTTTGTAGTGACATGCCGTGGGATCCCATCGATTCTGTTTAAGGGAAAGGAAAGTTGGCATTTCTGTAACGGGGGGGGGGGGCAAAATGTTAATGCAAAACCATAGGGAGGGGGACCCTTTTGGTCATTTTTCTAAAAATTTGGACCTCAAACTGTCCCTTTTGTTTTCGGACGAGCCCAATACAATTTTTGGCGATTGACCGGTACAGCAAAAGCATTCGGCGGCCATGCTGAAAGGGCAACGTGGAAATTACCTGAAATTGGACAATATTTACATTAAAAAAACATTTAAAATTAAGAAATTTTGTTAAAAATGATTTTTGGATTTTTTTTTTCATTCATTTTTGGATTGGGTATGGTGGCATTTAAAAACGGCACACCTCACACTGCAATTCCAACGGTAAACGCCGACGTCGTTGTGTTTGCAAGCTCGCCATAACAAATTGAATGATTTTGTATTCTTTTAATGCCTATCGCTAAACAAAAATTTTTTTTTAAATTTTTTAATGGTGTTAATAACATTTAATTCGGATTTATACATACCAGGGATGGGCAAAATCGGAAAATAAAATCCGAAATTTCCGAAACTCAAAAAGCCGAAACGATTTAAAATCCGAAACCCCCAAAAATCACGAAATTTTTTCAAGGGAAATTTTAGCATTATTGAAGATATTGTTTCAACTTCAATCGCCCTATCATCAATTTTTTTAACAATTCTGCTTGGCAAGTGGGTTGGTTGGTCGGCGGTGCCGAGAAAAATTTGAATTTATGACTCAATTTGTTAAATAAATTAATAAAATGCTTTTGGTCGACAAAAGAAAAAATAAATGATAAAACGACCATAATTTTCGACAACAAATCCATATTCCCTCGTTTTCAGTTCCTAAATGCCATCAGAAATGTTGAAATGCAAATTAATGAGAGTTTTTTAAAATAAATTAATGTTTTAACCGTTTTAAATGAAATTACATATTTATAGACTGACTGAAAGTTGGGATTATCTTATAAATATTTGAATGGATTTTTGCGGTGGGCAAATGTTGACTTGAAAAAGGGGGGGCATTCACTTTTGGGAATTAATCTCTTTTTATTATATAAATTTGAATTGTTTATTTGCTCCCAGCAAAATGTTGACCCGGAGAATGAATCGAATTTCAAAAGACTAACTGTTTTTTCACACTTTAAACCTTTTTTTATTTGCAACTAATAGGGAGTAACAATTAGTGATGCACGAGAGTCTCGGTCTTGAGTATCAACTCGAGAAAAGTCTCGGGTTTTTTGAGTTTCGGTATCGAGTATCGGGAATTTTGGGTCTTGTGCACCTTTGATAATTAAACCGGAACTAAACTGGGACCGTAATTTTTAAATTGCGGGGGGGGGGGGGGGGGGGGAGGAGCGGAGAGGATGTCTTAAGTTATCCGAGGCAATAAGCAGCCGATTCAGAGCACGGCAATTGGATTGCGAGTGTTTACTGGTCATATCAAATGCATGGACACAAAGCTCCAATAATAATTATCCAAAACAATGTACAAAACAAATTTTGGTGAACAAAATGCCCCCACTATCAGAGTCCCTTTTGGTTAAATTGGGAACAGAAGACAGAACAATAAATAAAGTGCAGAATTTTTTATGTCCATTCTCTCTGCACACCGAAAGTTTTTATAAAATTTAATTAGTATTTCCAAAAAATGGAAATTATCCGGTATCCGGACGGATATCCGGGTGTAATCCGGTACCGGTATCTGGGTGTCAAGGAACCGGTATCGGGAGACCCGGATAATATCCGGTTTTGTCCAACCCTAGTATCGACAAACGAAGACGAAAAGTGCACGACAATTCACAACAAATTTCTTAGTGCGTTTTACACGTGCTGCACTTTTTTTGTAGATTATACGATCGTCCTAATTTGTAAGGCGAAATAGGCGGCAAAAACCCCCCAATGCCGATAAGCTAATTTGTGATGCTCACATTGTACTGCTTGGTCTGATCATTCTTTTAGCTTATCCCGTTGCGCTGAATTTGAACATATCAAGCAAATCAAAAAAAATTGATAAAATGCTTTAAACGGCAAAAAAAAAAAAGATAAAACGATCGAAAACAAATGAATTGATAAAATGCTTTGATTGACAAAGAAACAAAAATAAAAATAATAAAACGACCGTAAACTTTGACAACAAATCCTCGTTAACTGATCGATTTAATTTTCAACAACAGAAACATAAAGCATAAAGGTTATTTTACTTTTCCAATTTCTAAATGCCATCGGCAATATCGAATTTGAAATTCGGTCCAAAATTGTCTTCAATTTTGGTGCCAGGGCGATGAAACAAAATGCACGGAAACAAATCGGCGGCAAAAGACACAAATAAATTGGCGGTGTCAAAAGTTTGAGTCGAGTTTTAAGAAAAAATGAATTTAATAACTTTTGGACGTATTTGAAATTTAAAAAAATATATATTAGAATAGGTAAATTGTCGACGAACGGCCATCAACTCGTTCCCCACGAACTCGTTCACCATCAACTCGTTCCCCATCATCAACTCGTTCCTTTTTTATCAACTCGTTCCCTTTTCATCAACTCGTTCCCCTCAATAAAAATGGCTTTAAACCCCCAAAAAGTCTTCATAACTCGTGCGAAAATACGAAGCCAATCTCGGTTGTTGCGTATGTCAAACCCCTAACCCGAATTCGACCAATTGTTCGAATTTTGGGTCCTGAGTCCGATTTACGCAAAGAAAAACCCGGATTCGCGTTCTGCGCACGAGATTTGTACGATTTTTTTAAGTTTTTTGTCATTATTAAAGGGAACGAGTTGATAAAAAGAGAACGAGTTGATGAAAAGGGAACGAGTTGATAAAAAAGGAACGAGCTGATGAAAAGGGAACGAGTTGATAAAAAGGGAACGAGTTGATGGTGAACGAGTTCGTGGGGAACGAGTTGATATTTTACCATTGTCGACCGCATCATTAAAGGAATTCGTGGACATAATTGAAGTGTTGAGGGGGAAGGTTTTGGAATTATTTCCGCCCAACTTTTTATAGGCTTAAAAAGGGGGGAAACCGACTCTAATATATCTTTTTGTTTTTACAGACACCGCCAATTTATTTGTTTCTTTTGCCGTCGATTTGTTTCCGTGCGTTTCGTTGGTCGGGTCTGGCAAAATTGAAGCGAACTTTGGCCCCAATTTCCGATGCAACATTTCCGAAGAGATTTAGAAACTGAAAAATGAGGGCATTTGATCTTTTGTTTTCATTTTGCAAATTTGCTCGATAAAGAAATTTACTTTTCGGTAAAAGTGAAGAATAATCAACTTTTTTCTCAGCCGAGATTCAGCTCCTCAAATGTTGACAAACCATGGGGTCGGACCCTTTTGGTCAAAATTTAGGAAAATATCCAAACTTTAAAATGGTAACTCTAAAATATTTTTTTAGAATTATTAAAATAAAGATTTGAAAAGCAAATTTATCCAAAATTTGCGAGGATCGGGGTTAGAATTGATACACAGATTGGCGGGTGATCAAGGAATGCATTTAATTTTTGCTGTGCACCTGACAAGCGCAAAACTGATTTGTATCGAGTGAAATTTTTGAAAAATTTTATTTTAGGAAAAGTAGAGCACCCCAAGGGGGAAAAGTGCCAAAAGGTGAAAATCAAACCTTTTTTTACTTCCTTCGGCCTTCACATTCTATCTCCCATTAACGGAACAATTTAATAAAATTTAAATGTTTTTTTAAATAAAAAGTGCGGAAGAAAAGACCGCCGGGCATCCTCCACTCTTATTTAAAACTAAAATTTTGGTAAAATTTCTTAACAAAATCCAAAACCCATAAATCCTCATTTTTCAGTTTCTAAATGCCATCGGCAATGTTGAATTGGAAATTGGGGCCAAAATTTGCTTCAATTTCTGTGTCAGGCCCCAACAACGAAACGCACGGAAACAAATCGGCGGCAAAAGAAACAAATAAATTGGCGGTGTCTGCAAAATCAAAAAGATATATTAGAGTCGGTTTCCCCCCTTTTAAGCCTATAAAAAGTTGGGCGGAAATAATTCCAAAACCCTCCCCCCTCAACGCCAATTATGTTCATGCTTTGTCGATGCTCCTTTTTGTCCCTTTCCGTGCATTTTTTGAACGATTTGTGCAATAAATTTGAATTTGACGCCCGGGGCTTCCGAATTGATTGAACGGGAGAAAGGTAAAATTTGCCCCATCCGTAACCAAAAAAAGGTTTTTTTTTTAAATTGGGCCCAAAAGTTTTATTCTTTCTCACCCAAACGCTGTCCATTTTTTGTGTAAATAATTTGGCGAGTTGCCAAATTGAGGACACAGCCGACGACGTCGCCGACGCCAAACAAAGGCTTTCCACCGATGACATGACGTCCATTTCTCCAGTGGCCACATCCCTCGACCTCGTGACCCAAAAATTGGCCCCAGTTTCCGTATGCGAAAGTGCCTTTGTGCGGTCCAACCAGAGAATTCAATGGCATTTGTTTGGTCGCAAGTCCAATCAAAATAAGGCTAAATATATATAATTTAAAGCACAACAAATGTTTTATAATATTTATAAATTACGCTGGTGCCTTTAGGATTTTCACTTCGAAATAGGAAATGCCGTAAGGATTTTTCGACATTGCCTTTTCAGCGATCACAGAGCACCACCCTGAACAAAAATTGTCCAACTCTTTACATAAACCCTTTTAATCAACATCTTTACCCGAATTAGCCTCTCCATTATGTTGGACAATCAATTGTTCGGGCTCAGAGAGTACGAGGCTTGGGTGACATGCCGAGGAATCCCATCGATTCTGTTTAAGGGAAAGGAAAATGTTGGCATTTTTGTAACCGGAAGGGGGGGGGGGGGGGGTCGACAACATTTTTATGCAAAACCATAGGGAGGGTATCCTTTTGGTCAAAATCCTGTAGATAATTTTGAAACACAAATTTTGACAACATTTTGGACAATTCTTACAAAAAATTCGAACCTGCCATTTTTCGTGCAGTTTTCGGACGCGGCCAGTGCAATTGGTGTTAATTCCGTTGGACAACAGCAGCAGACGCGAGGCATGTTTAAGAGGCAAGGCGTAAATTAACTGAAATTTAAATTCAAAATTTGCTTAAAAAAATCATTGTTTTCTTTAAATATGTTCTGTCGGAGCCATAAAAAAAATTTGGAATTAGTCGGCGCCACCAAAAAAGCAACAAAAAAAAATGCCGTGCCACCCAAACCGAAAAAAACTTTAAAAGAAACAGCCAGAAACGGCATACCTCACACTGCAATTCCAACGGTAAACGCCGACGCCGTTGTTGCTGTTGTTTTTGATACTGCTCCAATTTGACAATCTTTTCCTGCTGCAGAGCATTCTGCTGTTCAATTTCAGCGAATTTCTTTGCATTTGACACTTTATGCTTCTCCAATTCGGCAACATCCATTTCCCGTTGTTCCTTCATCTCTTCCATTTGCTTCTTGTGAGCATTCGAAAGTTTCTCGAGTTCCCCCTGATGCTTCAACGAAAGCTGATCAATGGAAACTGAAACGGTTAAATAAAATTAATTATTTTAGGAATAAAAAGATGGTTAATGCAGCACACTATTCAAAAGTAGAAAAGGATTTTTCCAACTTCAAATAATTTACCCTTCAGTTTTTCTGTCAAATCGTCGATGGTCTGTTGCTGTTTGTTCTGACACTTCTCCAGCTCCGCGCGGAGTACCTTCTGAATAAGGGGCAAGAAAAAATGAAATGTTTTTGTTAGAAAATAAATTCACATTTTCGAGTTCGAGTTTCGCAACTCTTTCCTCCATTTGTTCAAACTTTTTGCCGAGAAATTCTTTTGTGTCTTCATGGCCTCCTTCAATTCTTCGACGCTTTCTTTGTGCCACCAAAAAGCCGGCATTTGCAGAAGTTGACGAATTGATCGTTTGTTGGCGTTCTATTTCGGCAATTCTGGACCGTAATTGGCGCAATTCTTCGCATGGTTCCAAATTAGAGAAAGTTGGCCATAAATATTCTAAAATTATTGGCAATTAAAAGGATTTTAATAAAATAATTGATCGATTTTCTTACCCTGATCAGCTGTTATGTCACCCTCTCCAGAGGTTGATTCAGCCGAAATTGACATGTTAAAATTAGAAACAAGTTTTTTTTTAAAATTTTAGTTCTAAAATGACAAAATTTTAAAAACTGGGCATTTAACCGTTTTGAATGAATTGCCAATGTCAGTCTTTGTCTTTGTCTGTGTCTCCTTTTACCGGTAGACATTCATCCACTTTTGGGAATTTTCTTTTTTTTTATCATATAAAATGAATGTTTTATTGGCTCCCAGCAAAATGTTGACTCTGAGAATTGTGAGAAAAAAATTTCAAAAGACTAAACTGTTTTTTTTCACGCTTTAAACCTTTTTTTATGTTTGCAACTAATAGGGGGTAACAATTAGTGATGCACGAGAGTCTCGGTATCGAGTATCGACTTGAGAAAAGTCTTGGGTTTTATGGTCTCGGCATCGAGTATCGGGCAATTGGTCTCGAAAATCGAGACTATTTTACACCCCTAAAAGATGGCATTTTTGGTTCAGGGTTCCTGATTTGATTCAAGGGTTGCCTTAAACATGGAAAGTCATCTCATTTAAATTGAAGCCAAATGGTGAGAAGTAATTTATTTGTGAAAATGGGCGGTCGGCGTGAAGATGGAAAAGTATTGGTACAACAAAAAGTAAATGAATGCCCGATGAATGGTTAACGAAGCAAATTGTGAGTATTTATGCACTTGCTGGACTGGACGTGCTCTGCTGTTGGGCTGCTGGCGATGATTGGCGTCGGTGAATTTGCGTTTCAAAAGAATTCAAATAAAATAATCTTTTTCCCATTGATTAAAATGGGATTTTCTTTTTTTATGTGTCAACATTTTGCCCCAAATTTACAAATAAATTTGAATTTCTCAGTGTTTGTATCGGGGCTGGACGTCATTACGCAAAAAAAATCCGTCACCGTCAAACGTTATGCCGGGACGCTTCCAAAAATCCGTCTTGTCATGACGGACCCCACAAAATGCCCGTCATGAATAAGGAATCCGTTATTTAAAACATTTGAAACAACGGCAGTCTTTTAATAAATAATTTTAAAAATATATTAATTTACAAGTAGTAAAATATTTTTGAGCAGTGGTGGTGTTGAAGTTAAAAATGTAATTGGACTTAATATAGGACTTCGGAAACAAAATCCCGATCCCGTACTCCCTAAATTATCGTTCATTACAAAGTTCTTAAATTCGCAAATAACTGAGCCGGGATTTTTTGAAAAATCCCGAATCAGGATCAGGATTTTTAAAATGACCGGGATCAGGATTTTTCAAAATTTTTATGTAAAATTGACCAAACCTCTGGAATTTTTCAAATGTAATAAAATGGATAAATTTTGATCGACAAAAGAAAAAATATAATTGATAAAACGACCGAAAGCCTTTAACACCAAAACCTTAAATTCTCGGTTTTCACTTTCTATTCTCATCGGCAATGTTGAATTGGAATTTGGGGCCAAAGTTCGCTTCAATTTTGTTGCCAGGCTGGACTAACGAAACGCATGGAAACAAATCGGCGGCAACAGACACAAACCACGACACATTGGGGATAGAATCGACAAATAAATTGGCGGTGTCTGCAAAAACAAATAAATAAATACGGAAATAAAATAAATCACAAAATTTTAATTATTTTCTTTCTCACCCAAGCGCTCCCCGTTTTTTGTGTAAATAATTTGGCGAGTTGCCAAATCCACGCCGCAGCCGACGACGTCGCCGACGCCAAACCGAGGCTTTCCTCCGATGAAAGGACGTCCATTGAAGTGGAAACATCCGTTTACCTCGTGGCCCCAAAATTTGCCATCGCTTGAGTACCCGTAAGTGCCTTCGTAAACTCCAACATATTCGTCCAATGGCATTTGTTTTGTTGCAAGTCCAATCACAATACGGCTAAATATAATAATATTTTAAAGCACAGCAAATGTTTTATAATATTTATAAATTACCCTTTTTTCTCTAAGATTTTCACTTCAAAGTAAGCATTTATCGACATTGGCTTTTCAGCGCGAACAGAGCTCCAATCTGAAAATTGAGTTAATTCAAAAATTGTTTGGGTCTTTACATAAACAATCAAATCATTTAAACAGAAAACACTGTTTACCCAAATTAACCTCTCCATTATGTTGGACAATCAATCGACCAGGCTCAGAGAGCGCGAGGTTGTCGTGACATGCCGCGGAATCCCATCGATTGATTAGCCCTAAAGAAATATATTTAATTTTCTTTTTTTTAATATTATAAAACTCATGCCTAAAAGGCAGAGAATTTCCGAACTCTGAACAAAATTTGAGACCAAAATTACCTATTTTGGTAACTGTCTTCTGCAAGTTGACGATGCTCAGCTGCTGTTCTTTCTGATACTTCTCCAGTTTCTCATTCTTTTGTTCAATTTCAGCGAATTTATTGGCATTCGATAATTTCTGCTCCTCCAATTCGGTGACAACCACCGCTTGGCCAGACTTCAGCGATTCATCCATTTCAAGTCGCATTTCATTCAGTTGCTCTGAAATTTACCCAAACAAATGGCATAAATCGACAGAAGAATTCAATGAAAAATAAAATTTATTGCCATTTTAATAGACTTTTACCATTCATTTTGAGACGATTTTCTTTTTGTTCATTCAATTGATGGAAAATATAAATGACAAAAATATATAGAAGAATGGAGCCCGCGATTCGATAAAGATCTGTGTAAAGTCCAGAAGGTTGGCTAACGTTATTTTAAAGAATTTCTTACCGTATCGCCGCCATTGCCCCGCCAGAGTTGAAATTGCAACCAAATTCTCATTACACGTGGCAACTGTTTTCTGTAAGTGTACGATGCTCGGCTGCTGTTCTTTCTGATACTTCTCCAGTTTGACGGTCTTTTCCTGCTGCAGAGCATTCTTTTGTTCAATTTCAGCGAATTTGTTAGCGTTCAACAGTTTCTGTTGCTCCAATTCGTCGACGACTATCGCTTGGATGTTGCGTTGGAGTTCTTCCTGAGCATCCTTTTGCTTCTGTTCCATTTCGCGGATCATATTTGCTAAAAAAATTAAAATTGAAGGAATTGACTCTTAAATCTTGGATTTTTTCAACAATTTCGTTCTTTGGAGACAGAAAACATTTCCCTACCGCATTGCTCTTGGTCCTTAATTAACGAGTCAATTTTGTCATTGGTTTGCTGCTTATTCTGATACTCCTTCAACTTGGCGCGGAGTTCCGTCTGAACAAAAGGCAATAAAATGTTTTTGTTAGAAAATATATTCACATTTTCGAGCTCGAGTTTCGCAACTTGTTTAGAATTCACCGTTTGGTTTTGCTCAAGTGCATTAAGCCTTTGCAGCAATGCCTTCTGATCACTTTGCATCAACAAAAACTGATCAATGGAAACGAGCTTCTGCTGGTCCTCATTTAACCAGCCAATTTTCTCTTCCAGTTTCTCGTAATCGGTCAAAATTGACATGCTAGTTTCTACAAAATTGTAAATCTTATTAACAAAACATAAGCCAAATCACCAGACTTTAACTTAAATTTAGTGAGAATTCCAAAATGTTTAGCTTCTAAAATGAAAGTTTTTAATAGCTAACTCAATGTTTTAAATGAACTTAGGTATTTATAGACTGACTGAAAGTTGGGATTTTCTTATAAATTAAATAGATTTTTGCGTGGGGCAAATGTTGACCTGAAAAAGGGGGCGGGGGGGGATGGACATTCACTTTTTGTGAATTAATCTCTTTTTTTATTATATAAATTTGAATGTTTTATTTGCTCCCAGCAATTTGTTGACCCAGAGAATTGTGAGAATGGCATTTTAAAAGGCTTTAAACTGTTTTTTTCACGCTTTAAACCTTTTTTATGTTTGCAACTAATAGGGGGTAACAATTAGTGATGCACGAGAGTCTCCGTCTCGAGTATTGACTCGAGAAAAGTCTCGGGTTTTTTGGGTATCGGTCTCGAATATCGACATCTAAAAGTCGATATTCTGATCTTTTGCTATATTTTTATTAGCCTAAATTGCAAAATTGATTGGCTCACAATTCTGAACAAAATTTTATGACTGAAATTACCAATTTCTCTCAACGCGGCAATTGTCTTCTGCAAGTCGACGATGTTCAGTTGCTATTCTTTCTGATACTTCTCCAGTTTGACGATCTTTTCTTGCTGCAGAACATTCCTCTGTTCAATTCCAGTGAATTTGTTGGCGTTCGACTGTTTGTGCTTCTCAAATTCGTCGACGCCTATCGGCATCGCCGATCACCTAGACTCGGAATCTGGATTTCGAAAATGTCCGGAAAATTTTGAAATCTGCATCTTCAAGCCGACCGCCCATTTTCATAAATAAATTCCGGTAAAATTCCGGAATATGGGTACCTCGCCAAATTGGACGAATTATATATCAATCGACTCCACTCTAAGCCTAGCGCGCGAATCCGTTAAAATTTTTTGGCGGAAATTACTTTGAAGCAAGTTATGAGCCCGTACTGAAGTGTCTTTTGACTGGGGACTCAGTTGTCCACTGATTAAAACATGGGAAATTAGAGTGGAGTCGATTGATATATAATTCGTCCAATTTGGCGAGGTACCCATATTCCGGAATTTTCCTAAATTCCTTTTTACCATTTGGCTTCAATTTAAATTAGATGACTTTCCATGTTTTTCAGGTCAACAATTTGCCTATCGCAAAAATAACTCAAATATTTATAAGATAATCCCAATTTTCAGTCAGTTTATAAAATATGTAAGTTCATTTAAAACAGTTAAACATTCATTTATTTTTTTTTTAAAAACTCATTTTAGAAGCTAAAATTTTTGGTTCTCTCTAAATTTAAGTTAAAGTCTGGATATTTGGCTTATGTGTTCCATTCGTTAATAATAGGGAAAAAGCATGCCAATTTTAACCGAATTTCAGTTTTTATTTGTCATTTTAGAATTTAAATTTAACATGTCAATTTCGGACGAATCATCCACTGCAGGGGACGACATAGCAGCTGATCAGGGTAAATAAAATCGATTATTAATATATTTATTAAAATCTTTTAATTTCCAATAATTTCAGAATATTTGTGCCCAACTTTCTCTAATTTGGACCCTTCCGAAGAATTGCGTCTTTTGCACGAGAGAATTGCCCAATTGGAACTCCAACAATCGATCAATTTGCCAACTTCAAGCGCCAGCTTCGATTTGCTGGCACAAAACGAAAATGGTAAAAAAGTGCTAATTTATAAATACAAAATCAATGCTTAATAATTATTATTTAAAGCGAACCGCGACTTGAAGCCGCTCAACGTGCTGTTGCCCACGGACGACACCGTCAAACTCGCCGATTTCGGGATCAGCCGGCAACAGAATGCGGAGGGTTTCGCGCAGACCGTCCGTTTTTCTTTTTTTATTTGTTATGTAATTTTTTCTAAATTCGTCTGCAGTAAGAACATTTTAGGCGCACTTAAACCGCTAGTATTTATATAAAAGATGAATTTTTAAGTCTTTTTTATATTTATTTTTAAATTAACAATATAATTTTAAATTATGCTTTGTCAGTGGCTTTTGTGGTTTAAAAAAAGATAAATACTATAAACGATTAAATTTTAAATTTTCTAAGATTAAATATTGAATATAAACTAATAGCTTTTGAAGAAGCAAAACTTTCTTTTTTTTACCGAAAGAAATTAAAATCTAATTTTTCTGCAAATATAAAATAATTGAAAAATCAAGACAATGAATGGTTCCAATTCAATTCCATTTTTATAATAATTCTCCAATTCCTTTCATTTAATTTCTTTTTTTACCAATTAATAATTTGTCCGCATATAACAAAAAAAGTTCTTACTCATAAACCCTTTTTCTAATTAACGGTATGAGTATAAATTAAAATTTCTCTTTTAAATGCTTTAACTTTTTGTTTTGCTTTAATGTTTTTTAATATAATAGAAATACAAATGCCATGACTGCCGGGAAGGAGCTCAAATTGAGGATGCAATGCTTAGTTTATTGCAATATGACGCATTGTTGAGGCGTATATTTGCCAACCCCCAACCCATTTATTGTAAATACATTTTTGAACATTTTGTAAAATCTCCTTATTTTCGGACCCCAAAATCTTATTTTTTGCCCTTGATGTCCTTATTTTTAAAAATTTCGAGCGCACCCTGCTTTAGATGGCGTCAGATCCTAAAAATATTGTCAGATTCGTAATCAGCTCCCTTTAAAACCCCATATATAATAAGTATGATCTTTCCACCAGATTTGGGGAGGGGATCGCAAAACCGTAAAGTACAGAATTTCCTTTAGTGGTCTGAAACTATTACCTAAATAGTATAAAAAATCAATTTTACTGCCTTTCTGTTGAACAATTTAGTCGAAAACACACTAAATGTTCCATTTTCCTAAATTTTGACCAAAAGGGTCCGGCCCATAGTTTTTTTTATCAACTTTGCGGAACCGTATCTCAGCTCAGAAAAAGTTTTTTTACTCTTTACTTTTACCGAAAAGTAAATTTGTTTATCGAGCAAAATTGCAAAATGACAACAACACATTAAGCAAATCAGACAAATGTGTAACCAAACAAATTGTAAATTCTTTGATCGACAAAGAAAAAAACGATTCGTTTTCAGTTTCTAAATCTCTTCGGAAATGTTGAATTTGAAGTTCGGACCAAAATTCGCTTCAATTTTGGTGCTAATCCAGCCCATCGAAACGCATGGATATAAATCGACGGCAGAATCATTGACAAATAAATTGGCGGTGTCTGCAAAAACAAATATTTATTAAAGTCGCCCCCCCCCTTTTTAAGCCTATAAAAAGTTGGGCGGAAATAATTCCAAAACCTTCCCCCCTCAACACTTCAATTATGTCCACGAATTCCTTTAATGATGCTTTTTGTCCCTTTTCGTGCAAAAAAAAAGATTTATTCGCCCCATAACCAAGAAACGGTGTCTGGACTTTTTAAAAATGAATTGCCCCAAAATTTTTTTTTCTTTCTCACCCAAACGCTTTCCGTTTTTTGTGTAAATAATTTGGCGAGTTGCCAAATTGACGCCGCAGCCGACGACGTCGCCGACGCCAAACGAAGGCTTTCCAACGATGAGAGGGCGTCCATTAGCGTGGCAACATCCCGCGACTTCGTGACCCCGAAACATGCCACAGCTTGCGTATCCGTACGTGCCTTCGTAATGTCCAACCCATTCGTTCAATGGCATTTGTTGGGTCGCAAGTCCAACCAAATTATGTCTAAATATAACATTAGTGATGATATTTTTAGGCTTAAGCCTATTTTTTCTGCAGCTTTGTTTTGACGAGTTATGCACGAAAAACATGTTTTTAGTTGAAAATTTCATCGTTTTAACAGCCTAAAAAAACCGATTTTGGACGAAGCCTATTTTGGGTATTTTAAAATTTTTGAAGCCTATTTTGGCATTTTTTGGAGCCTATTTTAGGCGCCTATTTCAGGCTTCTTCGATCCTAAAAGTATCATCCCTAATAATAATATTTTAAAGCTCAGCAAATGTTTTTATAATATTTATATATTACCCTGTTTTCTCTAAGATTTTCACTTCGAAATAAGTATTTTTCGACATTGGCTTTTCAGCGCGGACAGAGCTCCACCCTGAAAATTGAGTTAATTTAAAAATTGTCTAACTCTTAAAAAATAATCAAATCACTTTAACAGAAAACAATGCTTACTCTCTCCATTAAGTTGGACAATTAATTGATCGGGCCCAATGAGCGCGAGGTCCTCGTGACATGCCGTGGAATCCCATCGATTCTGTTTAAGGGAAAGGAAATGTTGGCATTTCTGTAACGGGGGGAGCATTTTATGCAAAACCATAAGGTGGGGGGGGGGCGGATCCGGTCGTTTCGGCGCGACCAGTTCGGCGCCAACACAAAAAATATTATTTCGGCGCCGACAAAACTTAATTTGAATTTTGACGCAAATGAGCTTAGGCTCAGGCCTAAACCTAAGCTAGCTTAGGCCTAAGCCTAACAAACCCCAAGCCAGGGTGGCTTAGGCCTAAGCCTAACAAACCCCAAGCCAGGGTGGCTTAGGCCTAAGCCTAACAAACCCCAAGCCAGGGTCGCTTAGGCCTAAGCCTAACAAACCCCTAAGTCTCTAACTTTTACTCAGTTATTCTATCCGGCTTTGGAGTTACGTTAAAAAGCCGTTTTTGCTTAATTTTCAAAATTGCGTTATGGATGCGTGATCGATTATTGTTGTTTAATATTTGATATTTATTTATTGTATTTTGCCGAAAAGCTTATTCGGATGTTTAAAAGATCAGCTTTAAGTCTTGATGGTGCATGCTAAAACATTAGGAAATAAAATTGAAGTGAATAATTCTAATTAAAATCATTTTTTCTTTAATATGATTCGTCAGCGACAAAATAAATTTTTTGTATGGGCGCCGAACTGGTCGCGCCGAAACGAGCGGCGCCGAAACGATACGGCGCCGAAACAATACCGCGCCGAAACGGCGGCGCCGAACCGGTCGCGCCGAACTGGTCGCGCCGAACTGACCCCGACCGGTGGGGGGGGGGGTACCGAAAAAAAGTAGATTTTTACGGGTGTATATTTTCCGCTTTTTATTCAATTTCCAAAAATGCAAAAAAAAATTTTTTTTGGGAATTCTGCATTACTTCTGCTGCTGGGGGGGGGGAGGCAGTGCCGATAGGCACCGCCAAGAAAAATTTTGGGATTTTTGACTCAATTTGTTAAGAGAATTGGTCCAAAATTACGAATTTTGTAAATCGAAAGGATTTGAACCTCAAACTGTGCCTTCTGTTTTCGGACGAGCCCTATACAATTTTTGGCGATTGACCGGCACAGCAAAAGCATATGTCGGCCATGTTGAAAGGGCAACGCAGAAATTACCTGAAATCGGACAATATTTACAAGAAAAAAAACATTTAAAAATTAAGAAATGTTGTGAAAAAAATGATTTTTGAATCCATTTTTGGATTGGCATTTAAAAACGGCACACCTCACACTTCAATTCCAACGGTAAACGCCGACGTCGTTGTGTTTGCAAGTTCGCCAAACAACAATTGAATGATTTTATATCGCTTTAACGAAAACATTTAAAATTTTTAATGGGTTTACTAACATTTAATTCGGATTTATACATACCTGGGATGGGCAAAATTGAAAAGTAAAATTCAAAAATCCGAAAAATTAAAAACCCAAAACCCCAAAAATCCCGAAATAGGGAAATGTTAAAGGATTTGCAACCAAAAATTTTTTGGGAGGAGTCCGGCGGTGCCGATAGCTGAGCCTAAAAATTTAAACTGTCCTTACTCATTTTAAAGCAGGGGTCGTATCGAAAATTTTCAAAAATAAGGACATCAAGGGCAAAAAAAAAGATTTTGGGGCCCGAAATAAGGACATTTTACAAAATATTCAAAAATGCAGCTTAATTCGTTTGATTGGAATTTTGAAACAATTTTTTTAGCGACGATTTCACGCGTTGTTTTTTATTTTAATTTCTATTTTTAATTTAAATTTTTATTCAGATGGAAGTCAACGACATGCTTATCAAAGGCGGCTTTTTTTATCTTCTGTTAGTTTTGGCGCATTTTTTCTCAAAAAATTTCAGAAAATTTCGTAATGCATGAACATGGATGGCACTTTTTCAAGTCGTCTGTTCTCAATAATTTCAAATTTCACTACAGTATTTAAGAAATTAAGCACATTTGCGGTTTTTAATTTCTTTCTCTCTCAAAAATGGCAATTCGTTTTTCCACAGACAAACGGCTTGTTCTTCACGGCGGCGCTTGTCTACGATTACAAAAATGCGCAGTCCAATTTGCAGTCGACGTCCAAACTGATCTGGACACTGATCGGTGCCAATATGGCGGTGTTTTTTACTTTGAAAGTGCCGGCTCTGATGCCGCAATGCGGCGCTACTTGACTAGCGGCGTGGCGTCAGGTAAAAGTGCACATGGATTTCTGAAATTTTTTCCCCAAAAAGATAAACGAAAATTTTTGTTTTTTGGATCGGTAAATCAAAATTCCTTATTTTTGGGACCAATTCCTTGGTGGCACTGATGTAGCCGATAGGTCCAAAAAAACGGGCTGAATTTCTTTAAATTTTTGATTTAAATTGCAGAAAATCTTTGCCTGTCGATGTTTTTGTCAATGTTCTCACACCAGGGATTGTTACACTTGTTTTTCAACATGTACGTGTTGAAATGGGTTGCCATTATTGCCATTGAACTGCTTGGCCCGGCCCAGGTACAGTTTTGCGTTGTCTGAGGGGGTGTGCTGTCTTCCATTTCGAAACCCCAAAGCCGAATTCAAACAATTTTTTTCGTTACTTTTTTTCTAAAATTTTATCAACAAAATCAAATCAAAAAATAACAATTTTTTTTACTCACTTACGGCTTTTGTTTTTGTTTGCGAAAATTTCAAAGAATATACTGCTTATTGTGAGAATTGGCGGCTTGCATGGAACTGAATTTTTGGGAAAATTTTTTACAGGTGCTATGCTCATTACGGAGAGGTCAGTTTGATGACAGAAAAAAAGCTTTAGGACTCGAAAAAAAAACAATTTTGGTGCGCCACATGCATTTTAAAGTTTTATTTTTTTGTTTCTAATTTTGCAATAATTTCAAAAAACAAATGTTTTTTTTGAATTTTTTTGGGTACTTCCTCCTGGCTCAAGCCTAGTATTGAAACATCGGGCCTTTTTTTTGGATATTCGGGACCCATTAATCTTTGGTTTCATCATTCACTTTTTGCTGTTTTGCTTTAGCCGCGCTATCAACATTTGGTAAACTGGATGAGGGGAAACGTTGGCGCTTTGCCGACGACGACTTGTCAAACCCCGACAGTGTAAATTCTTTTTTCTGTCTTTCAATTTTCAGAGAAAGAAAACAAATTCTGAAAATTTTTAAACTTTTTACTTTTTGCTACAAAAATTTAATGTTCAAATGCAACCTTGTTGATTAATTTTTTTATATTACACATTTATACCTCGTTTTGTTTTCCAATTATTGCAAACATTTGCGTGATTTTCTGAAGATTTTACGCTTTTTGGGTTCATGCATAAATTATTTTTCACGTGGCTGAAATTTCAAAAATTGTTCGAATTCGGGTTCGGGGTTCGGAATTCACAAAATCCGAGATATGATTTGAGATGCATTCTGGATTGCTAAGAGTTTCTGGGGGTTTCCAGTGCCGTAGAATCCAAATCTGACCTCCATTTCGGCTCATTCCGAACCCCGAACCCGAATTCGAATAAATTTTCCAAAATTTTTATTTTTCCCTCGTTCTTGGAAGAAAGCAATAGCCGAATCTTCATCGGGGACTTGGGCAATAAGGGCATCATAATTTCATGGCCATATTTGCGGGAAATGAGCAATGGTATTTCCACCTCCTTCCCGGTCATTTCATGTTTCCCTCCCTTATCAGAAAAACCGCCACCCCCCCCCCCCCCTCATTTCCAGTGATTTCCCTCACATTTTAAACTCGGGAATTTAAGGTCATTTATGCTTGACGGCACTGGAAACCCCCAGAAACGTCTTAAAAAACTTTTTGTTTTGGGTCACATAAGATGAGATTTAGCAATTGAAAAATGAGGGGATTTATGGTTTTGTTGTCGAAGAGTCGATTAAAGCATTTTTCAATTTATTTTGCTTTTGAATTGCCAATATTTTTCGTTGGTGGTGGGGGGGGGCTGAATTTAAATATTAATTAAAGAATTCTCTTTAAAAATTTTTCTTTTGAATATTGGATCAAAATTTATAATATTTCAAAATCCAATAAAATAAGATTAAAATGCCTTTATTTTGCTTGTATGCCTTTTGTTAAGTTTTAATAAAGTGCCGGATGAGATTAGAAATTGAAAAATGAGGATTGATGGTTTTGTTAAAATTTATCAATTCATTTGTTTTCGAATTTGTCAATTACGATCGTTTTATCATTATTTTATTCTTTATCTGTCAATTTTTTTTTGTTGCAAAACTCGAGGACTACAAATTCTGTTGAGGAAGCCCTCTTTTTTCTTTGGAAGATACACGGTCGATGGATTTTATTTAACATTTATACAATTCAATTCGTTTTGTTTTCACTTTATTTTTTATTTTTGTCGATCAAAGCCTTTTATCCATTCATTTTATTTTCAAATTTGAATTACGGTCGCTTTATCATTTATTTATTTCTCTGTCGATTAAAAGCATTTATCCATTCCATTCTTTTGTTTTTTAATTTATCAATATTTTTTGGGATTTATTCTTTCCAATTTGTCGACAAATTATTTACACAAAGAACGGAAAGCGTTTGGGTGAGAAAGAATAAAATTTTGGGACGAATCCAATTTTTAAAAAGCGTCGATTTTGAGCCCTCGGACGTCGAATTCAAATTCCTAACGGATTAAAATATTTATTTGTTTTTGCAGACACTTCCCCGGGTTTTCTTGTCGATTCTGTCGCCGATTTGTTTCCATGCATTTCGTTGAGCTATGACATCAAAATTGAATCGACAATTCCAAATCAACATTTCTGATGAGATTTAGAAACTGAAAATGAGGGGATTTGTCGTTTTGCTGTTGAAAATTACAGTCGTTTTATTATTTATTTTCTCTGTCGATCAAAGCATTTTATCAATTTATTTCGTTTTCGAATTTGTACAGTATTTTTTGGGGTTTCTGTAAAATTTGCTTTGGTGTGTTTGAATTCAGCACCGGTTTAATCAAGGCTCGCAGATTTGATGCTTTAGCATCTTTTTAGTGTTTTTTTGAAAGTCAATGATGCTAACATTTAAAAATGATGGTTTTTGTGTGTTTTGAGGATTTTAATACGAAAGGTGGATGCTCTTTGGACTTTCCCAACGATGTTTGTCTCCCCTAAATTTGACCTCCAAAATATTTCCCGCCCGATAAGAAATAATTATTAATTCCATTTTCGTATATAACTCGCTCTCCCTTTTCGGCACTCCTATGCTTATCTCTAGAGAGAAATGACCCTCGGCTTGCCTCTCCCATTTTTGTCCTATTTAAAGGCACCCTGCTCGCCACTCGGATCACTTCCTACCAGTGTTTTGTACCGAGACTTGACCCCGAGACTCGAGAATTGACCTTCAAAACCCCGAGAATTTAGGTTCAAAATAGGGTTGCTCCCCGACCCCTTGGGGCGGGAAAATCGGGGCCGGGCAAGTCGGGGTATGCACCCCCCCAAAGATTGACTTTTTTTTTCAAATTAGCCCCCCAAAAGCTGTTTAAAATGGTCGTCTGCCAAAAAATCAAATCGATCGCTTTCGACCTCAAAACTCACATTTCTTTCAATTGTCGGATTGTCCGACATTTGTTTTTTGTTGCTGAAAATCCAAATTTTGTGGGTGGGGATCAGGGCTGGACGTAATCACGGATGGCAAAGGTTGGTAAAGAGGGAGGGAGACAAAGACTGACCATTTTGGGCTTAATATTCAAGCTTCATAACCCCTTTAAGCCGCTTTTGAATCAGCTTGAAAATGCCTTTTTAAAACCACTCAAAATTTAATCAAAATTCAAAAACAGTAAAATGTTTAATTATTAACTTCCGGTGTTTACATTCAACTAAATCATTAGACCTAGAGGCATTTTTGGCCAGATTTTGCACCCGAACCTCGAATTTCAAGCCCCGATCCCGACACGAGGGTACCATTTGAAATTTGTGAATCGGAACTTCGAAATTCTCAAAATTAGGACTCTTTGCCCCTCCCGACAAAATGCCCCCCCCCCTCCAGAAAAATGATTTATTCGCACATTTTATTTTGTTGCAATTGTTTGTTCCATTTAAATAAAATGGTGAATAATTTAACTGAAAATTGATCGAACAAATATGCCATCATCGGCATTTGTTTTTTAGGGTTGGCATGCCGAATTCGGTTAGGGTTCGGGCGTTTTACACTAAAAACGCCGACATTTTAAATGAATCCTTCTCATTCTTTCAACGCCTTTTTGGCTTCCAAACGGCCGTCACAATCCCGGCCGGGAATCCCCGTTCCCCGGTTTGCCCATCCCCGAAACCGGGGATTCCCGGGTTGTCCGTCCCCGGTATCCCCGTTCCCGGTACCTAGTATAAATACAGTATGCCAACATTTTTTGAAATCCACTTCACCACGCGTGCAAATCTGCTGTTTCTAAATCTATTGTATTATTGTTTTTTACACACATTTTTTCATCATTATTTTTGCTTATGAACCTGGATTTTGACCACTATTTTTGGCATTTTTTCGCCATTATTTAATTAACTATTTTAGATTTCCTTAACTAAAAATCCGCGCCCTACATATACCTAACCGTTAAAAAGTTATGGTGTGAAAAAAGCGAAAAACTAAGTTTTTTGGTAATTTTCGATTATAATTTTTTGAAAGGGATCGCAACTCATTGATTT
Organism: Globodera pallida; assembly: GCA_020449905.1. Lineage (NCBI taxonomy): Eukaryota > Metazoa > Nematoda > Chromadorea > Rhabditida > Heteroderidae > Globodera > Globodera pallida. The sequence continues at coordinate 77,366 of JAIXHY010000092.1, forward strand.
GAAAAATATCTCTACCCAACAAAAGCTTTCGAGTGATAATGCCAAATGAAGAGAAAATGTTAGAGATAAAAAGGAAAAGCAAGTGCCGCCCACAACAATTTTTTACAGCCCATTCCCTCCCCCCCCCCCCCCCCCCCCTTGAACTGCCAATTCATTTTCTGTTTACTCCACACATTTTGGCAAACCCCCCCCCCCCCCCCCCCCCCTCCCCCCGCGTCCCAAAATATGTTTTATTATATCGATCGCTCTAAAGAAAAATAGAAAGTTTTATAAGTCGTTTCTAGGGGTTTTGGGGGCTTATTTGTTAAAATCTGAGCTCCATTTCGACCATTTCTGAATCCCGGACTCGGATTCGATCAATTTCGAAAATAAAATCTTTCAAAAAATCAATTTTAACTTGAAAAGCATAAATTACAACGAAGAAGCAAATAATGATCGAATTCGGACGGAGGACGATTCGTTCCCGGCCAACTCGTTCACCCCCAACTCGTTCTCTTTTCAAAAGTTTTTTCATTATAATTTCTTCCAACTCGAACCAAATCGAACATTTTCGATATCATTCATAATAGAAGCTTTCAAATGTAAAAGCTTAGCGATTGAATTTATGGTTAGAAAACGCTTTTTTGGCCACACTTGGCCATAATTTTTTTGAGGTTTGGCCAATCGCTTTCCTTGCTAATAGCTTTTCTTCCTCCTAAGCTTTTGAATGATACCAAAAACGTTTGATTTGGTTAGCTTTGAAAGAAGTTATAATGAAAAAACAGTTGAAAAGGTGGACGAGTTGGGGTTTTACCATCGAATTCATGCTGTTTGAATGATTTAGACCAACATTTACTATTACATTCCTGGTATGTATAATCCGAATCAATGTTAGTAAAACAAGTAAAAATTTTAAATTTTTTCATTAAAGCGATACAAAATCATTTAATTGTTGTTATGGCAAACTTGCAAATACAACGACGTCGGCGTTTACCGTTGGAATTGCAGTGTGAGGTGTGCCGTTTTTAAATGCCACCATACCCAATTCAAAAATGGATTAAAAAAATCAAAAAATTTTTTTTTCACAAAATTTCTTAATTTAAATGTCTTTTTTCTAGTAATTATTGTCCGATTTCAGATAATTTCGGCGTTGCCCTTTCAGCATGGCCGCCGAATGCTTTTGCTGTGCCAGTCAATCGCCAAAAATTGTATTCGGCTCGTCCGAAAACAGAAGGGACATTTTGAGGTCCAAATTTTTAGGAAAAAAAAATATTTTGTCCAAAAGGGCCCCCCCCCATATGTTTTGCATAAACGTTTTTGTCGATCCTCCCCCCCCCCCGTTACAAAAATGCCAACATTTTCCTTTCCCCTGAAACAGAATCGATGGGATTCCACTGCATGCGACCCGAGCCTCGCGCTCTCTGAGCTCGATCGATTGATTGTCCAACATAATGGAGAGAAGGGTAAACATAATTCTGTTAAAGTGATTTGATTGTTTATGTAAAGAGTTTAGACAATTTTTGAATTACCTAACTCAATTTTTAGGGTTCAGCTCCGTGATCGCTGAAAAGCCAATGCCGGAAAATCCTTACTTCGAAGTGAAAATCCTAGAGCAAACAGGGTAATTTATAAATATTATTTATAAAACATTTGCTGTGCTTTAAAAGATTATTATTATATTTAGCAATATTTTCGTTGGACTGGCGACAAAACAAATGCCATTGGACAACCCGGTTGGAGGTCACAAAGGCACTTACGGATACTTAAGCGCTGGCATTCTTTGTGGTCACGAAGTCGACGGATGTTATTACCACACCTTCACGGTGGACGTCCTTTTATCGCAAGAAAGCCTTCGTTTGGCGTCGGCGACGTCGTCGGCTGCGGCGTTAATTTGGCAACTCGCCAAATTATTTACACAAAAAACGGGGAGCGTTTGGGTGAGAAAAACTGGGGCGATCTGACCCCTCCCTCCCGTTCAATCAATTCGGAAGCCACCGGACGTCGAATTTAAGCGTTCCAAACCGACGTCCTGTTTTGGTTCTAGTCGACTTTTAAAAATGCAAGAAAAAAGGGGGGGGGAGCGACAAAAAGCATCATCACCAAAGCAATTCGTGAACAAAGTGTTGAGGGTTTTGAAATTCCAATTTTTTATAACTGAAAAAGGGGGGGAGGCCGACTTTAATAAATATTTGTTTTTGCAGACACTTCGAATTTATTTGTCGATTCTGCCGCCGATTTGTTTCCATGCGTTACATTGTGGGGCTCTGGTTCCAAAATTCAAGCGAATTTTGGCCCCAATTTCCAAATCAACATTACCGATGTGAGTTAG